>JAJPUD010000348.1:247043-259409 GCA_023553655.1 Myrmecobius fasciatus
AGAGAGAGAGAGAGAGAGAGAGAGAGAGAGAGAGAGAGAGAGAGAGAAAGAGACTGACAGAGAAAAGAGGGAAACAGAAAGAAACACACAGACTAGTACTACAAATTAAGAAATTGGAACGAAACTTTAGAGATCGTGCATTATAACCCTTTCCTTTTTACCTTTGTGGAAGAGGGAGAATAAGTGACTTCCCAGGATTCTAACTTCAAGGTCATTATCTCCCTATTCTTAGCAGTTACAAACATCTGTCCAAGTCACTGACTTAAATATACAAGGTATCTCTGTAAACTAGGTCTGAACTAGATGATCTCTAAGATTGTCTTTGAGCTCCAAGTTCTATTTTATGCTTTGTTTGGAATTCAGAATTTGTGACACATAAGAACTATACTAGTAAAAAGTTATTATTAGAATGAGAGGTAATACCATGTAAGACTGACTCTTATTAATTCTGTGACTCTAGGCAAGTCATTTAATTTCTGTTTGCCTCAGTTTCCTCAACTGTATAATGGAGGTAATAATAGCACCTACTTTGTTGAATGGTTAGGAGAACCCAAAAAGATAAACTATGTAAAGCACTTTGCAAACCTTAAAATGCTATACCATCTTAAGGCTTATCATCATTATCATCATCACCATTATTATTGTTGTTATTATATATTCTACAACTGAACTGGGACAAATAACTTAGCCTCTAAATTGTTAGGCAAAGTGAAATCAAGATTGCAAACTGAAGAATAACTGTTAATCTGTGTCCTTAAGCTTTTTGAATCTGGTTCTACATAGCTATGTGCATAAACATATGCAAATATGTATATAATGTATAAAATATATATGTATGTGTGTGCTCATATAGATACACACACACACACACACACACACACATATGGGAGAGAGGGTGGCAGGAAGACAAAGAGGGATGAGATAGCAGGTAGATGATACAGTGGATATAGCTCTGGACCTGGTCAGGAAGACCTGAATTTAAATCTAACCCTGGACACTGTGTGACCCTGGGCAAGTCACTTCACCCTGTTTGCCTCAGTTTCCTCATCCATAAAAAGAGCTAGTGAAGGAAATGGCAACCTACTTCAGTATCTCTGCCCAGAAGATTTCTAAAAGACCCCATGAATACATGACTGAACAATAACAAATTAGTAAATTTTTTGTGGGAGATATATGAAAAACAGGAATTACACAAGATGAGAAGGAATAGAGGGGTTTCACTTGGTACGAGTGGAGGCCTTTGCTCCCACCCCAAGAGTTTACTAATTCAATCAAGTTTATGGATTGAATTCTTGTTCAGTGGGGTCTCAAGTGATAGATGCAGCATAGAAGATCAAGATGAAATGGCTAGTGTTGGTTTTAAACAGATTCCTTAAGGACTAAAAAAAGGAACTGAAAAACAAAGCAAAAATTTCTCCCTCTCCCCTTCCTATCTCTTAAAATTTACAGCTTCATTCAAAGTTCTTCTGTAATCCCCTCCAGGAAGCCTTTCTAGATTGCAACAATTTTTAACCCAACCCCCCTCCCACCCTTCCACAAATTACTTTCTATTTACTTTGTGTAGTTCTTTATCTGGCTGCTTGTTTATCTTCTGATAGGTAAGCTCCTTTAGGGCCAGGACTATCTTGATTTGGGGGGAGAATAGATTTTTAATAAATGTGTTTACTCGGAGATCAGTGCTCAACCTTGACCAATAAAAATAAATAAATAAATAATTTTTTTTTAAAAAATAGAAGAAAAGGGCAAAACTGGGTACCTGTTTTCAAAAATTTGAAGGTTTGTAAAGGAAATTTATTCTTTACTTTTCTTATATTACTTAAGTAATATAAGAATAAGTAATTCTCAGATTACTTATTCCTAATGAAAGCAGAGCTAGCAGAGTGGGCATAATTACAGAGATATATTTAGGTTTAACATAAGAAGAAACTCTAACCATTTGAACTAAACAACAATGAAATGGGTTCTCTCAGGACATAGTAGACTACCCATCATCGGAGGTGTCTGAGTAAAGGCTGGATGTCCATCTGATATATTCCAGGTTCATGGGATTCTTTTTCAGGTATGATTTAGACTACATGGTTCCTGAAGTACCTACCAATTCAGACATCCTGTTAAATTTATCTATCATGGTTTCTTTTATCAATGAGGCAGAACACTGGAAGAAGAGGTTGCAGAGAGAAATCCTTTTTTTTTTTTTTTTTCCTTTTTTTGCTGAGGCAAGTGGGGTTAAGTGACTTGCCCAGGGTCACACAGCTAGGGAAATGTTAAGTGTCTAAGACCAGATTTGAACTCAGGTCCTTCTGACTTCAGGGCTGGTGCTCTATCCCCAGCTGCCCCCAGAGAGAAATCTTAAAAATCAAAATGACTTGGGAGTCAATAGACCTGGGTTCAAATGCTTCCTTTTATACTTTTCAGCTATGTGAAATGGGAATTTTGTTTGTTTGTTTGTTTGTTTCCAAGTCTCTATAACTTTACTTGGAAAGTAGATATGATAATATCTTTCCTTTGCCTACCTCCCCAGGTGTTTGTAGGAATGAAGAAATGGAATTTAGTTCTATGTAAATATAATTGGAGGGAAAGCAGCTAGGCAGCACAGTGGATAAACTTCTAGGCTTGGAATCAAGAAGACCTGAGTACAAATCTGGCTTCAGATAGCTGTGTGACCCTGGGCAAGACCCTGTTTGCCTCAGTTTCTTTATCTATAAAATGAGTTGGAGAAGGAAATAGCAAACCACTCCAGTATCTTTGCCAAGAAAATCCCAAATGGGGTCATAAAGAATTAGACCTGACTGAAATGACTGAACAATAACAACAAAGGAAGTGTCATTTTTATTAATGAGGTCCAAATTAGTTTTTGTCCCCAACCAGGGAATCTGGAGAAGAGTGAGACAACTACAATCACCCTGGGCTAAATGTTTATCAGCACAGAGTCTAGAAGACCAATTGGGACAATTCTAGCCACTACTTTTGTCTCCTGGAGTAGAGAATACTACAGGCTCACTTTACATAAAATAACAGCTTATTTATGGAAATGTGTTGGTTTTATCATGCCTCCAAACAAATTAAGTTAGTCCTTTGTACTGTGATTACTTTTTCTTGGGACAAGAAATAGAAACCTGTGATTTCATTGTTATTGAGAACAACCAAGTGAGGAAATTCCCACTGCATCTGACTTTCCAGCTTCATCATTTGACTGACACTTCTCTCTCCAAAGGCACCAATTATCTCTTAATTGAGAAATCTAATGGGCTCTTCTCAATCTTCATTCTTCTTGACCTCTCTGAAATCTTTGAGATGGTAGATTATGCTCTTTGCCAACCTGGATGTCTCATAGACATCTCTAGTTCACTGTCATCTTTACCTCTTCACACTTGGATGGTGGTGACAGCCTTCTGGTTGGTCCCCCTGTCTCAAATCTCTCTCCACCCCATTTCATGATGCCAAATTAGTATTCCTAAAGCATAGACCTATCATATTGTCCTACTGTTCAATGAGCTCTAATGATTCCCTATTATCTCCAGCAAGAAATATTAATCCCTCTGTTTGCCATTGGAAGTTTTTCAAACCTGCGTCCATCTTGGCCATTACTCCCTTCAACACACTTTTGATCCTTCAATACTTTCCTTTTTATTGTCCCTGTCACAAGACACTCCATCTTCACACTGGGTGCCTTTTCAGTGGCTGGGTCTCATATCTGGAAGACACTAGTCTACTCCTGGTTTCCCTGGCTTCCTTCAAGACTCAGCTAAAATCTCATCTTCTATATTATTCCTTTCATGCTCCCCCACCAACAGCCTTCCCAGTCCACCTCCCCCAGAGCTAGTACATTCCTTCTGAAGTTATCTTCCACAATCTATGTTGTATTGCTCTTAGAACAGAGACATCATTGTTTACATGTTATTTTCACCTATGAAAATGTGAGCTCCTTTATTGCAACAGCCCTGTTTTTACCTTTCTTTGCATTACCAACACTTACCACAGTGTCTAACAACAATTTAGTGGTTAATGGGTGCTTGACTGATTGGATATTGAAATTCTGTTTTTAAAATGGAGGGATAATAATATCCTTCTTCCTCTTTTTATTCCTAGTCTGTGTATGTATCTACATCTCCGTGTGTATGTGTATATGTGTGTGTTACAACTTTGTTGTTGTTTAGTCCAATTTGGGGTTTTCTTGGCAAAGACACTTAGAGTGGTTTGCCATTTTCTTCTCCCTTCAGCTCATTTTCTAGATAAAAAAACTGAAGTGAATAGTTTTAAGTGACTAGCCCAGGGTCAAGTGACTACAGGATCATACAGCAAGTATCTGAGTTGGGATTTGAACTTAGGTCTTTCTGACTCCAGTTTCAAAGCTCTGTTGTACTACTTAAATATCCTATGGCACAGTTAATCAATTCTTAATAACACTGAATTTATGCAATGCTTTCTGGAGCCATTCCCCCCAGTTTATACTTACAGTCATAGGTTGGGGTCTCTAGAATGTGACTCCTACTACTCTCAGAGTTCTAGGAGATAGAGTTGAGAAACTACATGCATATATGCATATTAACTCCTACCTATATGCTCCCTGCCAAGATCAACCAGTTAATTAACTTTTATCAAAGGGATTGTTTAAGAAAGGATTACAAAAACAGTTAAAACAAAACTTGCTTTGCCTCACCATCAAAAAAAAAAAAGAAAGAAAAGAAAAGAAGCAAAGAAAGAAAGAAAGAAAGAAAGAAAGAAAGAAAGAAAGAAAGAAATTGGAGGTACAGCTGAAACTTTTAATAGCACCTTTGGTTCTCCTGAACTTACCAATTGAGCAGTACTCTCATTTTAGAATGCTTATTAACTTAGCATCTGGAAAAACTAAACACATAAGGAGGAACATCATGTGCTGGTAGCCCCATGACCCCCAGTGGGGGAATGTGGCCAACTACCTCTCCCCATAACAGTAATTCCAATAGCCTTATCTCTTCATAGCTGCAAAACAAAAGTTACTTAGAGATGGCTTGTCTTCCCTGGGATTTTTGTAAGAACATTCAGATATGACCCAGCAACACCTAAGACAGCAGTTTTTCCAGTTACCCAGCTAATTAGGAGGGGTTTTTTTTGTTTTTGTTTTTTTTTTTTGCCATCACACAGTATCAGTTCCTAAATCACTCATGGTCAGAAACTAACCCATCACAGTTTCCATAGGGTTAGATTGGAAGCAGGCAGCTAATATCTGTGTATTCACCAAAATCTACTCCTCATAGGTTGGTCAACCCATACTATAGATTGAATCCCAACTTTGGTCTTGAGGTACCATGGGAAGAATCAAAATTTTAGGGAAAAAAATAACAAATATCCCTACCACAATTTAATAGAAAAGACAAGGGGTTCTGATATGGTCTTAGCTGGGTGACTCTGGTTCCTTCTGTTGTAGGAATCTTTCTCTGATGAAAAGCCCTAAGGGGCAGTTTGGTGAAAGGCTTCTCAAAAGCTTACATTGTTCCCAAAGCACCATAGTTTCCTTTCCCATTATGGTTGTCAATAAAAATTATCTATTCCATTATGGGTGATATAAGTGGTATCACTTCTTGGGCTAAGGAGTCCCACAGGTACCCAATGTGTGACTGTGGCTCAAAGAATAAAAAACAGACACTGGTTTCAAAACCTGATTCTATCCCTTAGTCTCATCTTGGTCTTGGACAAATAGTTTCTCCTCCCTGAGTCTCAGTTTCCTCTTCTGTAAAATGAAAGAGTTGGTTGATGGGTGGAGTATTTTTTTTGGGGGGGAAGATAGGATGATTACTTAAGTGTCTATTACATACTAGACACTGCTAAGCTCTCCTATTAACTTCAAATATTACAACTAAATTCCTCTTTAGGAATGATATGGTAGAAAGAACAGTGCCTTTGTTATTGGAGAACCTGGATTCAAATCCTGCCTCTCTAAATTTCTGTAACCTTGGACATATTATTCAACCTCTTGGACCCAGATTTCTTTATCTGTAATTGAGTGGAAAGATCAGCCATTCTGAATTTGAAACTATGTGCTCCAAAATTTCTAAGCTGGGCATAATTTTTGAGTCAATGATATCTTTATTAGGGCTATACCACAAAGAGATCAAAGAAAAAGAATAAGGACCTACATATACAAAAATATTTAGAGTAGCTCTTTTTATGATGGCAAAGAACTGGAAAGTAAGGGGGTATCCATCAATTGGGGAATGACTGGACAAAGTATGTTATGTGAATGGTATGGAATATCATGCCACAAGTAACAATGAAGGGGATGGTTTCATAGAAACCTTGGAAGACTTAAATGAATTGATACAAAGTGAAGTGAACAGAAGCAGAGCGATTTCTACATTATCAACAATATTGTAAGGATGGTCGACTTTGAAAGACTAAGAATTCAGATCAATCATCAACTCTAGACCACTCATGTTGAAAAACTCACCTCCTGAGTGAGAGGTGAGAAACTCTGGGTACAGATTGAGATAAAAGTTGTTTAGTCATGTTCAATGTGGGAACTTCTTTATGTCTCCCAAGGATTTTTTGGTTTTGTTTTAATTTTCATTTGGGGGATGAGAGGAAGAAAAGGTGAATTTTCATTCACTGAAAAAAACTAAAATAAAACAAGATTGTTAAATTAAATGACTTTAAAGTCACCTCATATTTAAATCTAAAACCTAGGATTTTTCATCCCATTAAAGGGAAGGAGAAATAGCACCAGAGAATTGTTCATAATTTAGGCAATTACAAAGTCTCCTATAATGGGGAACAGATGGCTTTTTAGGGATAGTTCTATAATACTCCCTCCCTTGAAAATGGGCTCTTTCTGAGTTCACTCACCCAACCCTCACTTCTAAAGTGAGAAATTCTTTGATTATCAATTAATTAATCCCTTTCTTCCTATTTGACACTTTTTTTTTTAGAAAGTAAAACTGTCCCTGCCCCCAGGGGAATTTTCTAAAGACAAAAGTTGGTTTAGGTTTTTGTCTTAATGTTTCAAGCACTTTACACAATGACCCTACTTAATAGGTAATTAAGAATGTTTACTGAATTGAACCAAATGAAACTCTTGACTATCCCTAGGAGAAAAACAGAATTGTAGAGCTAATGATTTTCTAAAAAATGGATTTGCCCAAAGAAAGAAAGAAAATGAAAACAAAAATGATCATTTTCTTCTCTCATCACTGAAATTGGACAGTAGAAGTTTCTTACCAAGTTTTGTCCTATTAGAGATAAAGACTGAAACAAGATCTTTCATCCTTCAGATAGTCTTTAAACCAAAGAAAATCAAAAGCCCAATTCACTGCCCGAAGGGCAGGGTCTAGTTTATTTTCTAAGACTCTTGAGTCAAAATAGGGGAAAAAGCTAAGAAAGGAAGCATTTAATAATGTCAAAGACCTTTAGAGAGGTGAGAAGTAGGTGTTGAGAGCTAGATTCAGAAAGTATCTTTATAGAAGGGTGTGAGTACTTTAGAGTCTTAAAATGCAACCCACCCTCCATTGTTGGAGAGAGGCTATAATCTGCCTAAATTATGGACAGTTCTTCAAGCCTTTTGCCCTTCCCTTAATGGATGAAAAATCCTAGCACCATAGACTTAGGTGTGGAAATTACTTTAAAGACCACCTACTCTAAGCCCCTCCTTTTGGAGTAGATAGACATTTATCAAGCCCTTACTATCCATGGGGAGCTAGGTGATGCAGTAAATAAAATTTTGGACCTAGAATCAGGAAGATCAGAGTTGAAATCCAGTCTCAGACACTTAATAGCTGTGTGACCCAAGGCAACTCACTTTAACCCAGTTTGTTTCTATTTGCTTATCTACAAAATGAATTGGGGAAGAAAATGGCAAACTACTCCAGTATTTTTACCAAGAAAATCCCTCATGGGGTCACAAAGAGATGGACATGATTGAAAAAAAAGCAAAATGACCATGACTGATGATCATTAGCTAATTGATAAATGCTTATTAACTTGAAGTAAAGTGATTTGTTTTGCTCCTATGGAGAAGAGTAGGGAAACCCAGCATACTGCCTATTTAAAAATAAAAGCACAAGCTCTTCTACCAGCCTAGCTGTCAAAGGTGTGAGTTTGATTCCGAGCTGTGGCCTATAAGAATGGGGATTTGGGATGAGTCCCTAACTCTGAAATAAATAAATAAATAATTAGCCTCCTGGATCTGTTTATCCCTTTGGGATAGTTAAAAAGTTCCTTTTGCTCAATTCAATAAACATTTTGAATTGTTCTTTAAGTAAAGGTTTAATATTAGGTACTACAAATAAATAGACTAAAAGAAAACCAATTCCTGCCCTGGAAGAATTCCCTACCCCAAGAGAGAATTTGTCTGGAGAAGGAAATGCTTTACTTATTCAAGAATGAGGTATTGAATTGGAAGAAAGAGCTAAAAAAGGGGTCAATTAATAATCTCTAAGATTTTATCACCTTAGAAGTGGGAGTTGTATGAGTAGAATCCAGAGAGAGTCCACTTTGAATGGTGTGAATATTATAGAACTAGCCTTCTCCTAAAATGAAACCTATCCCCATTATTGGAAACACTATAATCTGCCTAAAATATGGACAGCTCTCTGGTGCTACTGCCCTTTGCTTAATGAATGAGAAATTCTAGGATCCTAGGCTTAGGTATGGAAGTGGCTTTAAGGCCATCTAATTCTAATCTCTCATTTTCAAGATTAGAAAATCAGGAACAAGAGAGTAAAGAATTTGACCAATGCCTTCGAGAGTGAGTTATAGGAGCAGGATTTGAATCCATATCATAGCTAGGAACAGGGAATGTCATATCTGAAATGGACTCCCTGAGACGGTAATAGAAGTAAAATTGACAAGACTAAATAAGTGATTAAATATGTGATTTAAGGGAAAGTGAGGAAGTGAGGATGGAACTGAAGTTCTGAATTTTAAGTGATTAGAATATGATGCTGTTGGTGTTTTCAGTCAGGATTGCAATTGGGGTTTTCTTGGCAAAGACACTGGAATGGTTAGCTATTTTATTCTTAGCTCATTTGACAGAAAACAGAGTTAAGTGATTTGCCCAGGGTCACAAGCTAATAAGTGTCTGTGGTCAGATTTTAATTCTCTTGACTCCAAAGTTCTATCCACTAAGCTACCTGGCTACCCTAAAATTTGCTATTGTTCAGTCATGCCCACTCTTCATGATCCCATTTAGCATTTTCTTGACAAAGATACTGGAATGGTTTGCCATTTCCTTCTCCAGCTCATTTTACAGATAAGGAAATTCAAGACATGGGGTTAATCCCAGGGTTATATAGCTAGTGTCTGTTGCCAGATTTGAACTCAGGAAGATTAATCTTCCTGATTCCAGACTCAATGCTCTATGTATTTTAACTGATGAGGAAAATCAGACACAGAAACAACTTGCCCCAGCTCACATCCTTTGAGATCTAATCCAGGAAATCTGCATATCTGAACCTATATCCAGCTCTAAGACCTGTCTTTAAATATCTGGAAGATATCATGTTAAGAAAGAATTGTTTTTTGGTTCCAGGGGCAGAAGCCAAAGAGCTAGATGGAAGGAAGTTAATGATAATTTTCAGGAAAAACTTCCAAAGAAGTAGACCTGCCTTGGAAAACAGCTTAGTTTCCCCACACTTAAAACAGGCAAACAAAGGCTAAATAACCACTTTGAGGGATGTGATAGAAGAAATGTTCAGCTAAAGATTGGCCTGCATAGTTCTTGGTCTAGGTCAGACATTCCCTATTTCAGGTTTTTCTCAGCTATGATCAGGATTCAAAATCTGCTCCTATTACTTCCTAGGAAATTGGTCAGATCGCTTGATCTCTCTCCTAAATCAGCCTCCTAATTTCTAAAATAAGACTCTGGCATTAGATGGATTTAAATTTATTTCCATATCTAAATCTAGTATCTTAGAACTTTTCATCCATTAAGGGAGGAGCAAATAGCACCAGAGAACTATAATTTAGGCAGATTATAGGTTTCCAACAATGGGGGCAGATTACATTTTAAGACAGTAATGATTCTACATAGTCACACCCTTGAAAGTAGTTTTGTGACTGAGTTCTCCCTCCCCAGACCCTTTTCTCACCTTTTGCAGAGGTGAGAAGGTTTTTGAGACTGTTAATTGATCCCTTTTCTAGATCTTTCTATTTGACACCCCTTCCTCAGTAAGTAAATCAGGCCCTGCCTCACAGGAATTCCCTTGTGGACTGCAACTGGTTTACATTTTAGTCTTTGTATTTCAAGTACCTAACACCAAGCCTCTACTTAGTAGAATATTACAAAATGCTTACTTTTTTTGAGCAAAGTAAATCTGACAGCTATGGAGACAAGCAAACTTTGGTTCCCATTTGACTAAAGATTTTTTGAGGGAGGAAGGATCTTTCCCAAAGTCTTTACCTCTAACTAAAGGGTCTCAACTTGGAATGAAACTCCCATTGAACAATTTCAGGCCTGGTAGAAGAGAATGTTTGTTTTTTCTTTTTTTTCTATTAGAAGCTTTCTAGAGTCTTTCTCCCTCTCTTCCCCCCCCCCCCCAATCCCATGGCAATTAAGGGACTTGCCCAGGGTCACACAGATAGGAAGTGTTGTTTCTGAGGACAGATTTGAACTCAGATGCTCCTGACTTCAAGGCTGATGCTCTATCTACTACATCAACTAGCTGTCCTCCCCTTCCCCTCAGTCCTCTTAATTCTAGTATCTTCCCTCTGCTACTTATCCTGTATATAGTTTATATATGTGTTTATATGTTGTCTCCTCCATTAGATTGTAAGCTTTTTGAGGACAAAGATTGTCTTTTGCCTTCTTTGTATCCAATTTAACACAGTGTCTGGCACATAATAAATACTTAATGAATGCTTATTGATTGATTGATTGATTTGGAGGATAGGTACCATGTAGTTTCCCTATTCTTTATTTTTTATTTTATTTAATTTTTTTTTGGGGGGGAGACAACCAGAGTAAGTGACTCCAAGATCATATAGCTCTTGAATGTCTGGGATTGGATCTGAATCCTTCCTCATCTAGACAGTCTTTCAGATATTTAAAGATAGCTCTTAAAAAACTGTATCTTGCCTCCAGGGCCCCTATACCACCTACTTTTCCCCTTACTCTTTAGAGATAAAATCAATCCAATTCAGGTCAACAACATCAACAATGGAAAGAATTAGCATTTTGATAAACTTAAAAGTTTGCAAAACACTTCAAAAATATCTTCTCTTTAATTGGAAACTAGTATGGAAGAAATTAGGCATTGACCCACACCTAACACCATATACCAAGATAAGGTCAAAATGGATTCATGATCTAGGTATAAAGAATGATATTATAAACAAATTAGAACAATGTAGGATGGTTTACCTCTCAGACCTGTGGAGGGGGAAGGAATTTATGACCAAAGAAGAACTAGAGGTTCTCATTAATCACAAAATAGATAAGTTTGACTATATCAAGTTAAAAAGGTTTTGTACAAACAAAATGAATGCAGAAAAGATTAGAAGGGTAGCAGTAAACTGGGAAAATATTTTCACATCCAAAGGTTCTGATAAAGGCCTCATTTCTAAAATATATCGAGAATTGACTCAAATATATAAGAATTCAAACCATTCTCCAATTGATAAATGGTCAAAAGATATGAACAGACAATTTTCAGATGAAGAAATTGAAACTATTTCTGGTCACATGAAAAGGTGCTCCAAATCACTATTGATCAGAGAAATGCAAATTAAGACAACTCCGAGATACCACTACACACCTGTCAGATTGGCTAAAATGACAGGAAATGATAATGATAACTTTTGGAGGGGATGTGGGAAAACTGGGACACTGATACATTGTTGGTGGAACTGTGAACAGATCCAACCATTCTGGAGAGCAATTTGGAACTATGCTCAAAAAGTTATCAAACTATGTATACCAGTTGACCCAGCAGTGTTTCTACTGGGCCTATATCCCAAAGAGATTTTAAAGGAGGGAAAGGGACCCACATGTGCAAAAATGTTTGTGGCAGCCCTTTTTGTAGTGGCAAGAAACTGGAAATTGAAAGGATGCCCATCAATTGGAGAATGGCTGAATAAATTATGGTACATGAATGTTAGGGAATATTATTGCTCTGTAAGAAACGACCAGCAGGAGGATTTCAGAGAGGCCTGGAGAGACTTGCATGAACTGATGCTGAGTGAAATCAGCAGAACTAGGAGAACATTATACACAGCAACAAGACTATATGATGATCAATTCTGATGGACATGGTTCTCTTCAACAATGATGAGATTCAAACCAGTTCCTATTGTTCAGCAATGAAGATAGTCATATACATCTAGAGAGAGGCCTGTGGGAACTGAATGCGGACCACAACATAGCATTTTAACGCTTTCTGTGAATATCTCCATGCA
>JAJPUD010000348.1:259809-284481 GCA_023553655.1 Myrmecobius fasciatus
ATTTTTTTTTTTTTTTTTTTTTTTGCTTAGGCAATTGGGGTTAAGTGACTTGCCCAGGGTTACACAGCTAGGAAGTGTCTGAGACTAGATTTGAACTCAGGTCCTCCTGACTTCAGGTCTGATGCTCTAACCACTGCACCACCTAGCTGCCCCTAAAAACCAAACATTTCTAAAACACCTACTATGTACTATAAGTAGGTAGCATCATAATACAATGAAGGTTGTTGAGAAATGCCTTTTTCCTTCCTTTATTTGATCCTCACAACAATACTATTATGGAAGGGCTATTATTATTTTTACTTTTTTAAAGGAGGAAATAGTTTGAGTGAAATTTAGTGATTAACCAAGGTCACATAACTAGAAAGTATCTGATTCAGGATTTGAACTCATCCCTGACTCCAAATCCAATATTCTATCCACTTCCTGTATCTAGCTGTTCCACAAGCATTTGTCTTCTTTCAATTCTATTAAGATTAAAGTATAAGCATTTCAAAAGATCATAGAACTAGAAAAAAAAATTCAAGTTCCAGTTGTCTAACCAATTTATTTGGTAATAATCAGTAAACTGGGAAGCAGAGAATTTAGATAATTTATCCAAGGTCACACAGTAAATAACAGAAGCAGGACATGTATACAAATTTTTGCAGAATATGTACCAAATAAAAAGTAGCTAACAGGGAAGTGGGATCAGCATTTGAAATCAGTAAATGATTCCTGTAGGAAATTATTTTAGAGCTGAACTTTAAAAAATACTGCATATTCTAAGGGATAGAAGTGAGGAATGCCTTGTAAACTATGGGGGATAACTATACAAAGGTTGGGAGATGGGAGATTTAGACACTGTAAGAAATTGCCACAAGGATGTTTTGGACCCTTGAGTTTGGAAGTGCAAGTAATGAATAATAAGGTTTGAAATATAGTTTGGAATCAGACTGAGATGTTCTTTAATGCCAAAAGAGGATCTCTGGCTCTGAAGTTTGGTCCAGAACACCAAGAAGGAAGTGATTATCTCTTTACTAATCTATCTCATTAAATATTTGAGCTAAGGAAGAGTGAGGTGATCAGAATGACTCTAAATTGTCCAGTGGATAGATCACTGAGCTTGGAGTCAAGAAGATTCATCTTCTTGAGTTCAAATCCAGACTCAGACACTTATTAGCTGTATGTCTGTGGCCAAGTCACATCATCCTGTTTGCCTCAATTTCCTCATTTGTAAAAATGAGCTGGAGAAGAAAATGATAAACCATTCCAGTATCTCTGCCAAGGAAACCCTAGAGTCATAGAGAATTAAAGTGGCTAAGCAACAAGAAGGAAGACAATGCATTGGACATTATGCTAAGTGCTGATGATGTGAATGATGTAGACACCAAAAGTTTGGGGTTTGGTCATGTGAAGAATTCACAATGACCATTCTCTTTGGCAAAAGGTAGATTTATTTAGGAAAAGAGGTTACAGACCAAATGGAGAGATACAATAGACACCAAGAGTGGTAAATATGAAATAGAGTTGGGAGAACATATGAAAGACAAGTTCTCAGTGGAACTCATGATTACCCAAAAGAAAGGGAGCACTCCATGAGGTTGGCGCATTAGCTGGCAGGCTAAATCCTGAAAGGGTTTAGCTATTAGGAGAATTAGCTATTAGGAGAAGTGGGGTTGAGAAGCATAGTGGAGTTAGGGGAGATACCATGTGGCATGGAGGGTGTGTGTGGAGTAAGACAATACGGCAGAGTGCCATGGTGGACTGACCCAAAAGATGACAGCAGCCATAGGATGGCCCACAAGTAGATTTTATAGGGAAAAAATTAACCTCAGGGATATGATTGAGATTTCTGACAGGACATGAAAAAAAAAAATCTTCCTCTCCAATGATCTCCAAACAAAGGGGGGATGATTACTTTGGAGGTGTATTTGTTATAAAGAATAATCTGCAAGAATGAATTGGACTAGATAAGTTTTGCTGTTTCCTCCAAGTTAGGGGTTCCAAATTTCTTTAGGGTAACACATATACTAGTAGTGCTATATGGCACTGGAAAAAAGCACCTTCAAATCCTGGTTTTGATCCTACCATTAGGTGATCACTTCACCTCTCTGAGAAGCACTTACTTCTAATTACCAAATGAGGGTTTGGACAGAATATCCCTCCCAACAATGACATCCTATGTTCTTAGGTCTTTCTCAATTCTGATATTGTCTCCTAAGGTTCCTTAGAGCTGGACCTCAGGAAGACCTGAGTATAAATCTGATCTCAGACATTTATTAGTTACGTGACCTTAAACGTGTTGTCACAACCCCTGTCTCCCTCAACTTCTTCATGTTATTTCTTCATAGAAATAATAATAGCACTTATTTCTTCATGTAATGTACATCACATGAGATAATAATGTTAAGCATTATTTAAACTTTAAAGGGCTATATAAATGCTTGCTATCTGGGTTTTGTTGTTGTTATTATGACTTAGTACACTGCCTGACCCTTCATAAACAACATAAAAATGACAGCTATTATTATATTTGCTCTTGCTATTGTTATAGTCTTTACCAATTCTGATGTTCTGTGCCTCTTTCTAACTTTATCAATCTATATTTTAAAAGGCTTTTCTGGATCAGACATTACATTCTAAAGTCCTTTCTGTTGATAATAATTTGAGTTTAAAGAGGCCTTCCAGCCTTGACATTCTATGATTCCAAGGATGGTTCTATAAAGAACATCCTAACTTCTGGGGAAATTGTTCAGCATGGTTTACTGACTGTGAAAATTGTCTTCCAATATTTCCTCTGAAACCAACTTGACAAAACTTCCTTGGTCCAAAAAGAAGAGTAATCATTCACTGAAATGTTTTCCCACTAGCATACCAATACTCTGTTTCCCCAACCTCAATAACTGGCTCTGTCTTTGTATGTGTATCTCTGTCTCTCTTTCTTTCTGTCTCAGTTGGTGATTCCAACTAGTTTTCTTTTCTAGGAGTAATTGCCAGTGAGATGCTAAATACGAGTAACCCACATTGGAAATAGACATACATATATTTGATTTGTCAAGTATTTTAACATAATTAACATGTAGTGGACTTCCTGCCATCTAGGGGAGGGGTGGGGACTAGGGGGGAAAATTTTGTAACAGAAAGCTTTGTAAGGGTCATTGTTGAAGAATTACCTATACATATGTTTTGCAATTAAAAAGCTTTAATATAAATAAATAAAGTGAGAGAGAGAAAAAAAAAGAGTAACCTACATTGGCTTTTTCTTTTTGTTCTGATTTTTTTTCGTAACATGACTAGTGTATAAATATGTTTAACATGAATATACATGTATAATCCATGTTGGATTGCTTGCTGTTTTGAGGAAGAGAAAGAGGGAGAAAAATTTAGAACACAAAAATCTTATAAAAATGAATGTTGAAAACTATCTTTACATGTAATTGGGAAAAAGTAAAATACTATTAAGTGCAAAGAGAGAGGGAGAGCACAACCCACATTGATTTCCTGGCTTGCCATCAAAAACTAAGATAAGCAAATGAGAGCAGTGGCAATCAAGTATTTTAGATATGGGTGGGGGGGAAAGGAAGAGAATACTGCCTAGAGACAATCTAATCCCTTTCTCTGCCTGAAGGCAAGTTTTTAAGTATGTTATCCTAAAAAAACACAATGAGCAATAGTTATTCTAATTTTGAAGGTTTCTAAGATTTCTAAACATCTCAGATTTCAGAGTTCTAGCCTGAGTCTGAGGTAGGATTCCTCTCCTGTCTGAAGGATAGATCTAGAAAAAAAGAACATTAAGATTCTGGAGGAATGAACTGATCATTGCGTGATAAATCTTTATGCCAAACAAAAAGTGAACAGATTTTAAAATACACACATGTTTCTTATGGCACAATAATATTCCATTCCATTTGCATGCCATAATTTGATCCACCAGTTCTTAGCTGATGAGAATACCCTTAGTGTCTAGTTTATTACCACCACCACCACCACCACTTAAAAAAAGACAAAAACAAAAACAAACAAACAAACAAACAAACAAACAAAAAACAGACCTATAATTAGTTTTTGTACATATGCTCCTTTCCCATTTTCTTTTAGCTTCTTTTGGGGGCACACAAATGTGTGTTATTGGATAAAAAAGCATTCACAGAATAGTAAATTTGGAAGTATAGTTCCAAATAGCTCCTCAGAACTATTAGTCCCACCAATAGTTGGTCAATGTATCTCTTTTTCCACAGCCTCTCCAACATTTGTCATATACATCTTTAAATATGCAGATGTAATGTGAGGATTTATTTTGCTTAACTAGGCATTTTTATTATAAGGATTAAGGATTCTTTTCTTTCTTTTTCTTTTTTCTTTTTTTTTTTAAGCTTTCTTTTACTTCTCCCATTGGGTTAAATGATTGTTAATTGAAAAAACAACAACAACAACAACAAAAAAACCCCACACAACTCAGTGCTCAGTCTTATGAATTCTGTTTTGGCACTCACAATGGCCAAGAAACCTACCATTTCTAAAGGATCTACAAACTTGAATTTCCATTTTAGTGCTTATAGATCTTTCCTTAGTGAATAAGTTAAATAATAGTCCTACAAGAAATGAAACTAGAAGCCAAAAAAAAAAAAAAAGTTAACTTAAAAGAGAATTATTGGTCTTTCTGGGAAAGACCAAGAAAGGAATATGTGAAACTGGTTTCATCATGGACCCAATGGCAATAAGAAGTATCATTTCATGAAATCTTGGTCATTTTGTCTTGCAGCGCTTGGCATATGTCAATAGAACACCATAGACAATTACAACTCCTGCCAAAATCCACAGCTGAAGAGGTAATCTAGAATAAAGAAGTCAGAAAGATCTGGGTTCAAATGTCATTGAATATTCTTGATAGCTGAGCAACCCCAGGCAACTTATTCACTTTCTTTATCTGTAAAATGAGGAATTTAGTTTCAGTGACCTCTAAGGTCTCTTACAATACTAACTCCAAGATTCTGTCATCTCCTAAGGAGGAAGATACTGGACAATTATATAAAGAATCTAACAAAATTTTCCAACTCAGTTCAAAGGCCATCTTCACTATGAGACCTGTTCTGATTTCCCTTCCTCCTTAGCTCTGAATATACTCCCCAAATCCAAATTATTTTATAATTATTTATGCACACATACATATGTGTATATAAATATGCACAAATATCTACTCTTTCTATCCTCAGCATCAACATAATGCCATACATCATGGCATACTTGATATATACTTGTTGATTAATTGATTGAGATATGGGTTTGAATCCTGAACACAATATTTACTGTCTATGATCACAGGAAAGTTACTTATTTTCATTTAGTCTGTAAAATGAGAGAAAGAAGAAAAGAAAGAAGAATGATAATAATTATGACAATCCTATTAAAAACATTTATATAGTGCCTACTATTGAAGAAATTGAGGGATTAGGACAGCAATTGTGAGAACTGAGTGAACGACACTGCTGGCTCAGTTCACCTTTCCCTTCAATTATGGGGATAGTTCAGTTTCTGTCTTGTGAGAAAATTTTATTCAGTTGTAGGAACTGGGAGAAAATCTATACAAAAAATTGTATTGTTTGAACCTAGACCACATAGTTGAGAAACCCAACCATCTCTTCTTGCTTAAGAACCCTTAACTGAAGACTAAGAAATAGTCAGATCTAAAAATTGTTGCAAGGTGTTTTCTCACAATTATACATCTCAAGCATCTCCTATGTCTAATATGAAAACTGGCTTTCTACTAGTCTATCAGTTATTGTTTCCATGTTCCTTTGATTATTTACAGGTATTTGGGTGGGGAAGAGTGGGACATCTTTTTTTTTTTTTTTTTTTTTTTTTCTGATTTCAGAGAATTGCACCTATTGGCTTTCCTCCTTCCAACTTAGAAAGTCTATAATCTTTCCTCCAATTAGAAATCAGATTACCTAATGTTGGATTGTTTTCTTTCAATTAATTGTCCTTGTTTAAGTGTTCTAAATGTATAAAAGTCTGTCTTCCCCTGTGTTCAGTGTCTTTGGATGTAAGCAGATGATGTCTGGTCCCAGTTTATTGGGCAATCACCACGCATTGCTTAATAAATTGAAATATTTGAAAGATCATATCTTTGTTTCCTCAGTTATTTCATCTTTCACTCTTCACACTATGTACAAGGTGCCATGCTAAACACTTTACAAATATCATTCATCTTAGTTGATACTCACAACAACCCTGAGTGATAGATGCTATTTTATATTTTACAGTTCAGAAGACTGAGGCAAAAAAAGTAAAGTGAAATGCTCATAGTCATACAGCTAGTGCCTGAGACATATTTGAAATCAGTTCTTCCTGCCTCCAGGTCCTGCATTTTGTCCACTGTACTGTCCAGTTACTTAAAATACTGATTTTACAAATTTTTGTGATATTCAAGTGAGATAATAATCTAAAAACCTTTGCAAACTTTAGAGTACTATATAGACATTCATCACTATGATTGTCATTGTTGTTGTTTTTTCTCATTTCAAAGAAAACCAGTAACACCATGTTATGCTGACTCCTGTGTGAATTGCCTTTAAGTGAAGCAGAGTTGTACAAAGTCATCAGCCTCACTTTCTCTTCCCAAGTCAGTAGAGTCCAAAAAAATCAGAAAGACAGGAGATAGCCTAGGGTTCAGAGGATGATTTTGACATCTTTGGTGTCTGACCAAGCTCTATAGTGTCTGCTGCAGCTGCCTTCATGGCCATTGGGAAAAAAATTGTTCGCATTCACATGCTTGCGGTAGACAACTCTATTCTGTGCTACTGAATGGGACTGACTAGATGAAGCTTTCTCAGTATTGAGACTAAGTCACACTGATAAATTGTTGGTGAAATTGTAAATGGATCCAACCATTCAGGAGAACAATCTGGAACTATGCTCAAAAAGTTATCAAACTGTGCATACCATTTGACCCAGCAGTGTTTCTACTGGGCCTATATCCCAAAGATATCTTAAAGGAGGGAAAGGGCCCCACATGTGCAAGAATGTTTGTGGCAGCCCTTTTTGTAGTGGCAAGAAACTGGAAACTGAAAGGTTGCCCATCAATTGGAGAATGGCTGAATAAATTATGGTATATGAATGTTATGGAATATTATCGTTCTATAAGAAACGACCAGCAGGATGATTTCGGAGAGGCCTGGAGAGACTTGCATGAACTGATGCTGAGTGAAATGAGCAGAACCAGGAGATCATTATACATAGTAACAAGACTATATGATGATCAATTCTGATGCACATGGTTCTCTTCAACAATGAGGTGATTCAAACCAGTTCCTATTGTTCAGCGATGAAGATAGTCATATACATCCAGAGAGAGGCCTGTGGGAACTGAGTGTGGACCACAACACAACATTTTTTATGCTTTCTGTGAATATTTCCTTGCATTTTGTTTTCCTTCTTAGGTTGCTTGTTTTTTGTTTTTTTCCTTTCTCTCTAGATCTGATTTTTCTTGTGCAGTAAGATAACTGTATAGACATGTATACATATATTGGATTTGTCACATAATTTAACATATTTAGCATGTATTAGATTACCTGTCATCTAGGGGTGGGGGGGGAAGGAGGGGAAAAACTTGGAACAACAAAAAAAAAGTTTTGCAAAGGTCAATGTATAAGAATCACTCATGTTCTGTAAATAAAAAGCTTTTAATAAAAAAGAGAGAGAGACTAAGTCACATGATCCCTATTCCCAGTCTTGAACCCTGGTTTACAAGGAGTCATGTGGTCTCTAAAGGTCAGACCCTCAAGTGACATGACCCACAGGAAGCAGACAATATTGGTAAAGGATGGTTATGTCCTTTTAGTCTATCCAATGAAAAGGCTCTGGTCTTTTGCTTTTTAAATGTTGCGCAAGCCAGAAGCTGGCCAGGTTCCAGGGGCACATGGTGGGAGTTGGGATGGCTCCCAGTTGTATGTCTTGGCCTCTTTCTGCAGTGATTAAATAAATGATTTCTCTTTTGTACCTGAAGATGTCTCTGATTAGTTAATTTGGGAAAGGTGGTCTAGCACTCATCCCACACACTATCCATGCTACTGTGAACAAGTTATTCTATATCTCTTTTCTCTACCAAATCTACATAATAAGGATTTTGGACAGTGAACTACTGGATCTCTTTTTTAATACTCTAATTCTCATGATATTATGACTCCTTCTTAACAAACAGGATACAACTTGTTAAAAATATAGGCAACACTTCAGAGACAGTTATCTGTATGCAACTCAGTTGCTCAGCTGAACTTGAGTTAAAGCTATAGTCAAAATCAGTGCTAAACAAGGTAACTGTATACATATGTATACATATTTTTGATTTGTCATGTATTTTAACATAATTAACATGTATTAGACTACCTGCCATCTAGGGTAGGGGGTAGGGGGAAGGCGGGAAAAATTTGTAACAGAAAGCTTTGCAAGGATCAATATTGAAAAATTACCCATGAATATGTTTTACAAATAAAAAGCTTTAATAAAAAAATAAATTAAAATAAATCAATGCTAAATTATAAAGGAGACTAAAGATGAGAAGACATCATGTATGTTTGTGATCGTTCTAATTCAACACTATAAGCTATTAACTCTAAAAAATGGCAACAGTCTAACTTAATTCTATCCATTCCTTAGATTGAACAAATGCAAAACAGTCAGCACAATGAATAATACAAAAGAACCCAGAAACTCAGGCCACAAACATTTGTTCTCCTTGTCCAGCAAAGAGATGTGAAGGTCAAAATTTAGACTATAAATTCATTCACAAACTAATCAAGAGAGAAGAATGACATAATAAGATGAATTTAGAAAACTGAAAAAAAAAACAGAAGAAAAAGAAAAAAAGGAGAAGAAGAAAAAGAAGAAGAGGAAGAAGAAGAAGAAAAAGAAGAGGAAAAAAGGAGATTGTTGGTCTTTTTTTTTTTTTTTTCCAAAACCATTCTGCTTTACTGTTCCTATTTCGGAGTTCTGGGAAGAATCTTTTGAACAATGCTTGTAACTTGCATGAACTGATGCTGAGTGAAGTGAACAGAACTGGGAGAATATTTTACACAGTAACAACAACATTGTGCAGATGATCAGTTCTGATGGGCACAGCCCTTCTCAACAATCCAGTGATCCAAGACAATTCCAATAGACTTGGGATGGAAAATACCACTCACGTCTAGAGCAAGAACTATGGAGACTGAATGCAGATAAAAGCCTACTATTTTCACTTTTTTTCCCTTTTTTTCATAGTTTTCCCCTCTTCTGATTCTTTTAAAACAATATGACTAATAGGTTATATTTTATAATCATTTTAGACAAATTTCCTTATGTCAGACTACTTGTCTTGAGGAAGAGGGAGGGAAAAGAGGGATTAAAAAAATTTGGAACTCAAAATTTTATACAAATGAATGTTGAAAATTATCTTTACATGTAATTGGGAAAAATACCATCAAGGAGGGAAAAAAATAAGATAAAGAGATTGTTACCCCCCAAAAAAAACCTAAACAATGCTTGTATATTGGGTCATATCTAAGGTCTCCAAAAGAATGAAAAGATACTTACTATATAAAGTAATAGATATTGTTAAGGTCAGATAGCTGTTTACTGCAAAAGAAAAAGTTAAAACATGAAAGGCTACTAAGATCAGCTTACCAATTACATATAGAAAGGAATACTGGCCACTGAGTCCAGTCTTTCTGAACATGTCTAGAGTGTTACTGATACAATTCTCTACATGGAGGAGTCTGGAAAGCACGTTTCTGGAAAAGTCGTAATAACTTCTAATGGAAGTACTTTGGAGAGACTTTGGAGTGTGTGTAGACATTTTTAACTGGTCATGGTCTGTTTAGCCCATGATGAATAAGGAACCTGTTTAATAAACTGAGGCTGTACAGATGGAATCAGCAGTATATTCAAATAACATTCAACCCAGTCCACCTCTGTTTTAAATTTTTTTGTCTTTGAGAGGTGGCTTCCTACTTATGGCATCATGAGAAAAGTAAGAGGCAATATTATGAAGAAAGAAACTTCATAGCTTTTTTTTTTTTTTTTTTAGACAATCCAGGTTAAATGACTTATATAAGGCCACATAGCTAGTGTCTGAGGCTGGATTTGAATGTAGATCCTCCTGAGTCTAGAGCCAGTGTACTCTAACTGCTCCTTCAAGCTTTTTTTCTTTTTCTTTTTCTTGAGCATCATGACATCATGATTCTCCTTCCTCATGAGAGTCATGGGGTTCTTTTCCTGTCTAATCTGTTCCTTCCCCCAAGAAACTCTGTTGAACCAACTTTTTTATTTTAAGATTCCATTTTCATTATTGTTTATTCATTTCTTAATATTAATTTAAAAAAAATTGCTTTCCAGATTTTCTTCCTCATCTAGTCCTTCTCCCATCCCTTGAGAAGGCAAGCAATATAATACTAAATGTACACGTCTAACCAGCCTTTTAGGAGGCACTATAGTGCAGTGGGAAAAGAATTACACTTGGAGTCAAACCACCTGCATCTGAATTCTGGCTTTGCCACTTAATACATGAGTGATCTTTTTTAAGTCACTCCTACTCTTCTCTCTAGTTCTCATTTTCTAATGGTCTTGAACTAGATTAAGGTCCCTTCTTGTTCTAAGTATGTGATCCTATATGTGAATAGACATATACAAATGTACACATATCAGTATGTGTGCGGGTATTTATTTTATTTCCACCTAGTAGAAATAAAAGTAGAGATTATCTCATGTATATATTTGTTTTCCCAGTCCTTTATATGGTTGGTACTTAAATATACTTGTCAATCACCTGATATATTTAGATCACTGTTCTCCTGAGAAGCATTGTCTATTTTTCCTTGGCCTTGTTTGGTTGTATGCAACCTTGGCTTGAATCAATGGGGCAGATTCATAATAATTCTGCATTTAGATGGTGGCTCAGTTTTTGTTCTCAAATAGAACAAACACATCTCTAACAATGGGTTGAGTGTTAACCTCCCATATATGTTCAAGGAAAGATTCCTCTCTCTAATTTGGTTCACATTGTGCCCTCATGCTGCAAAGGAATCCCCAACAAAATAAAGATAAGGTCAGTCTTAGGTGTTTATAAGAAATAACTTAAAATCTGGAAAGATTATTTATTTTGGAAAGATTTATTTTTAAAATTCTTTTTTTTTTTTTTTTTGAAAAGGTATCCTTTAGCAAAATACATTTAAGAAAACCACAAAAGGAAGTAAGGCTGGAATAGGGTAGGACCCCACTTGTTCTTTTCAGTTGATTTGTTTCTCTTAGAATTCTTGCTACAAGAGCAAACACCTACATTAAAATAATCACAGGCCTATGAATATCCCAACTTGTTTATTTAGGTATGGGTCATCTCTCAGGGTCTTAAAGAAGGGAACTGCAGATGGGGCAGCATTAGCTGCCATCCCAGGCACACTGCTGCCATGGGATAGCGACCACCTTTCCCTTCTTTCCTCTCTCTTAGTCGCCAAAACTCCCACTGTTTTTGTATGTGAAAAAAAGAAAAAGAAAACTTTTCTATTCCCTTCCTCCCTCAGGGATTATCTTTAATGATCTTCCAATTGGGAAGAATGATAAATCTCTGGGAGTTTTGCAGCCAACCAATCTCTTACCAGGGATTATTATAGTTATAATGAGGTACTTCCTCTGGCTTGGAACATGTACAGTTCCCATTCTAATTAACCAAGAGGGTACTTTGGGGGCCAATTTCATGAGTCATGTATGACTCATCATTGAGAGTGCCTTGATTGATTACTGAGCTTGAATAGCTGATGACTCAGGAGAACCTTTTAAAAGAAGAAACAATTTCAGTCTGATGGTACTGGGGAACAAGACTAGATCTCTAGTGGTTCCTGCCTCTTTGTGTGTCTCCTTAAGCAGCTGACCTTGGGAACCAGTGGCAGCAACATCTGCCAATTTTTTTTTATATGAAGATTTTTTTATTTTTAAAGCACATACATAGTCTTCAACATTCACTCTTTTTTTCATATATATTTTTATTTAATTTCTTTGTGCTTATGCTTTTCAACATTCACTCTTGCAAAACCCTGTGTTCCAAATTTTTTTTTCCTCCCTTTTTCCCACCCTTCCCTTATATGGCAAATAGTCCAATATATGTTAAAACATGTGCAGTTCTTCTTTGCATATTTCTACAATTATCATGCTGCGCAAGAAAAATCCATCTGCCAGAATTGTTCCAAGTACAACAGCATCAAGAATGGACTGGTGACAAGTGAAGCATCTGCAACAAAAAAGGTAACTACCCAAAAGAAAATCAGGCTTGATTTTTGAGAAACCGTTGATGAACAGAGCTGAAATGTGAAATACACAATTATTTTTATTAGCTATTTATTTTTTTTCCAAATACATGCAAAGTAATTCCCAACAGTTATCTTTGCAAAACCTTATGTTCCAAATTTTTCTCCCTCCCTTTCCCCATCCCCTCCCATAGACAATAATATTCGTCATGCTATGCAAGAAAAATCAGATCAAAAGGAGAAAAAAACACAATAAAGAAAAAAGTGAGCAAACAACCACCACCATCCCCCAAAAGGTAAAAACACTAAGCTTTGACCCACATTCAGTCTCTATAGTTCCCCATCTAGATGTGGATGACTCTTTCCATCACAAATCTATTGAAATTGCCTTGAATCATCTCATTGTTGAAAAGAGCCAAGTCAGTCATAGTTGATCATGATCTTGCACAATGTTTTCTTGGTTCTACACACTTCTTTCAGCATCAGTTTATGCAAGTTTTTACATGATTTTCTGAAATCAGCTTCTTGATCGTTCCTTGTATTTCTTAATATTCAATCTTATCATGACTTATTCAGCCATTCCTCAACTGAGGAGCATCCACTCAATTTCCAGTTCCTTGCCACAACAAACAAAAAAGGCTATTAGAAACATTTTGCACGAGTCCTTTTTTATCTTTTTTATTGATGCCTTTGAGCTACAATCCAGTAGAGATCCTGCTGAATCAAAGGATATGCACGGTTTGATAACCCTTTGGGCATAGTTCCAAATTGTTCTCTAGAATGGATGGATCAGTTCACAACTCCACCAACAATATATTAGTATCCCAATTTTTTCCACATCCCTTCCAACATTTCTCATTATCTTTTCTTGTCATCTTAGCCAATCTGAGAGATGTTGACAACATCAGAGTTGTCTTAATTTACATTTCTCTAATCAATAGTGAATTAGAGCATTTTTTCACATGAATACATAAATGGTTTTAATTTGAAATACATAATTAAAAGTATTATTATATGTAGAGAAGCCTAACAATCAAAGTCTCAGTCAACTAGAGCTATAATTAGAGAAATTGTTGAATTCTGTTTAAATCATTCTATTAATGCACACATACTGTAACTCTTCTGGGTTTAACATTGCTTTCTATTTAAAAAATAGTTTGATCCAGCTTTATTTGTATTGTAAGTTCTTTCTGTTTCCCTCCCTCCTCATCTCTCTCTCTCTCTCTCTCTCTCTCTCTCACACACACACACACACACACACACACACACACACACACACATATCCCTCTTTGAGAAAACCCTTTAGAAACCACAACTATTGTTAAGTTTTCAACTTTACCCCAAACTCTGAAATAGAAGAATGAGCCAGTGAGTATGAGAAGAGGGAGTTGAATCTCTTAACAGGATTTCAGGCTTTCTCTCAATAAACTCTGCACAGGATAATATGTTTGGGTACAGGACAGGGGCATGTTTTTGCCCCTGTGACTTGAGCCAATGCTTTCTTTTATGCTTTATGTTACATTGTCCATTACTGGGAGTTCGGTTCCTGTGGTGAATAAAATTTCAGGGTATTTGTTGACTCTCAAAAAGTCACTTAGCCATAAGCATTGCTTTTTGTTATTATTACTCTTTTGGAGGCAATCAGAGTCATGTGACCTACCTAGGATCACACAGCTATTTAACATCTACAGTTGAATTTTAACTCGGGTCCTCCTGATTCCACAGTCCATGCCAAAAAGCACTTATTAAAAGCTTACTATGAGCCAGTCACTGCCCTCAAAAAGCTTACATTTTAATAAAAAGATAGCATGTGAGTAAAGAAGAACATACAAGATAAATAAATACAGAACAGATAGAAGGTAATTCCAAAGGGAAAGACAGCTAGTGGCTGGGAGGACCAGTAAAAACTTCTCCAGAGGGTATTACTTGAACTAAGTCTTGAAGGAAGCCATGAGGGCTAAGAAATAGAGGAGATAAAAAGAAATAATGATGAAAAGAACAGCATGGAGCATAGCCATGGAGATAGAGAAGTAGAAGATGTATAGCACAATGATCCAAGATAATTCCAGTAGACTTGTGATAGAAATGCCATCCATATCCAGAGAAAGAATTGTGGGTACTGAATGCAGATCAGAGCACACTATTTTCACTTTTTTGGTTGATTTTTCTTTCTTGTGTTTTTTTTTCCTTTTATTGTGATATGAATAATATGGAAATATTTAAAATTATTGTACCATGTATAACATATCAGATTGCTTGCTGTCTTGGGGATGGAGGATATAAAGGAGGGAGAGAAAAAAAATTGGATCTCAAAATCTTACAAAAATGAATGTTGAAAACTATCTTTACATATTTAAAAAAATAAACAACAAAACCAAAAAAAAAAAAAAAAGATGTATAGCGGGAAGAATATTCCATTAATAAGATGATTCATTATATTGTTGTAATAAAGTGATATGTTCAAGGAATAGCTTTTATGTCAGCATGGCTGGATAATACAGAAGGAATTAAAATATCAGAAAAATGAAGACAATAATTGGGAGACCTCTGATCTATCCAATCCTAGATTATAAACCAAACCACAAAATCATAAAATATTAGCTTTAGAAAAGACATTAGCACTCACTTAAGTTATGCTCATTATTTTAAAGATTTAAAAAAAAAAATGGGGGAGAGGATTTGCCTAAGATCAAATAGCTAGTGATAATAGCTGGTATTTTCATAAATTTTATAATTTAAACATTTGCAAAGTGTTTTTCTAAAGGTTATTCCACTTGAGCCTCACAATTTCCCTCTAAGATACCTACTATGGGTTACATATGTGTGTATACATCCATATATAAAATGAATTGTCATTTAAATGAATTAATTATAAATTTATATGTATGTTTTTTTATTAAAAGCTTTTTATTTACAAAACATATGAGTGATTTTTCTACATTGACCTTTGCAAAACTTATTTTTTTTGTTCCAAGCTTTTTCCCTCCTTCCCTCCAGTCCCCACCCCTAGATGACAGCTAATCTAATAATATGTATGTTTTACAAGAGGGAAACTGGAATTTAGAAGGGTTAAGTGATTTGTCCATGATCACACAACTAGTAAGGGTCAAGAGAACAATGTGAATCCAAAGCTGCCTAACTCCAAGACTGACTCTATCTGCCCTGCCAAAATGCAGAGTTAGAATCCCTGCCTTTTCATTGGCTAATCCCCTTATATGGGATGCTTTCTCCCTATCCCTGCATTAGCTTCCTAGATTTTCTTCAAGACATAGCTGAAAGTATTCCTTAAGCAGGAGAGCTTTCTCGGCTCCCTCTACCTCCCCTGCCTTTGTTAATGTAAATTTCATTTCATTTTCCAATTTCGTTTCATTATTCAAAATAATTTGAAATTATTTTCTGTCCTCTCTGTATATATCTTACAAGTACACAGCTATTGACATACTGTCTCTCTCCCCTGCCTCCCCACCCCCTTAGAAGATGAGTTCCTTAAGACCAAGGACCATGTTTTTGCCTTTCTGTGTATCCCCAGCATTTAACCCAGTGTTTGGCACATGGTAGGTGCTTAATGAATGCTCTTTGATGGACACACTCTCTTCACTATATATTACTCTGCCTTCTCACACCAGTACCTCATCGTGACTTCATTCTTTAAAAAACCCTTTCCCCTCAGCCGGGGCCTCTTATCTTGACAACCATTCATTTGCTTCTTCCTTGCCATCCCAGAGGCCCCAAATCTGGAGGGCATGAGAAAAATGGAAGAATAGAGAGAAAACATTCCTAAAGAAAATTTACATCAACAAAAGAATAAGTGATGGGGATTTGCCTTAGTTCTCAGTGGAAGCCTTGTAGTGCTGTTTTGAAGCCTGAGTGTGTTCAGTCCAGTCTCCACTTTCTAGTTTCCCTTAATTAATCCCCAAAGTCTCCAGGGTCTGACTGAAGTGGTTGTCCAGGATGCTCTCTTCTCCCTGAAAAGGAGTCCACTTGAAGTTGCCCCTTCTGCTCTGAAGGGAGAACAATGGGGCTGGATTCTTTCCCCATTTCCGATTTGCCAACCTCCCTTTCTGAGCCTCAAAAAAAAAAAAAAAAAAGAAAACACCCCCCTCCTCTCCACCTTGGTGTAGCTGTATTGTTTGCTTTTCTTCTGTGATGACTGTTAGTGTAAGCAAGATCAGGGCCACACTCAGCACTTCCTCCATCCCCTAATTAACTGACATTGGCTCCAGAAGGGCAGGATTGTTCTCCTTGGATGTTGGCTGGAGGACAGGAGGGCTCTGTAGAGTCTGAGGTGTCTTGGAAAGGAGCAGGCCATAGGGGGAGGTCATGGAGGCAGAGGAGAAAGAGATGGGAGGGGAAAGACAGGAAATTGCCAGTTTTAAGATGGGAAGCTCATTAAATGCCCTGTGAAAGAGACTCCAATGGGTATCTGAAGACCAACAGCAACAAAAATGGTTCTGAATATTCTGATAAAGGAAGAAAGCATGTTTCATCCATTCTGAACTCATAAAGTTATGTCCTCATGGGAATGCATAAAAGGCAAAGGTAATCTTTATAGACAAATAAGACAAGATGGGAACAGAGGGATAGGGAGAAAAAATTGATCTGGCCTTTATGTATGCATCAAATACAAAGTTTCAGTGCTGAAGGAAGAAGAGTGGCTATAGAATTAGAGATATCCTGGTGTGGTATGAGAGTTGAGAACTTGGAGTCCAGTAGGCCAGGGTTCAAATCCCATTTCAGGCCCTTGTAAGCCTTATGACCCTGAAAAAGTCAGAACTTCTCTGGAATTCAGTTTCCTTGTTTCTAAAAATGAAAAGGTTGAACTTGTGGACTTGCAACATCTCTTTCTAGCTTGGTAAGATCATCATCATTTTAGGACTTGGGTTCAGTCTCAGTTCTGCTACTTAATTATTTGTGTGATCTTGAGGAAGACCCCTGAAATCTTCAGTTTTTCTAACTGTAAAATAAGGGAGTTACATTAGTTGAATTATTTCCTTTGACCTTCCTTTTTTTTTTTTTTTTTTTTTTTTTTTTTTGTCCTTACCAGGGCTTGGACTTATAACAAGTATAGACAGGTATTATTTCTTTGCATTTACTGGAGGATTGAATAGGCAAAGATTTAGGAAATGAATGTTAAGGGTGTTGCCACAATCATGAAAGTGAAGAAGTACCTCTGGGAGACAGGAAGGTAGAAGCTGCTATCAGGAGCTTTGAGGAGAGCACCAATCTTTCTCCCACTCTAAAGGTGTCTTTTGTTGATTCTCACTTTTTGTGATCCCTTTTGGGGTTTTCTCGAGGTGCTTTGCCATTTCCTTCTTCAACTCATTTTACAGATAAGGAAACTGAGGCAAATAATGTTAAATAACTTGCAGAAGGAACACAGCTACTAAGTGTATGAGGCGGGATTTGAACTCAGGAAAATCAACCTTCCTGACTCCATGTCAGGGACTCTATCCACTGAACCACTTAACTTCCTTAAGGTTCACTATGTTAAATAAATAAAAGCATTAAGAGTCTGGGCCTCTGAATGGATGTTAGGATGGTCCTTTCCATTATAGTGGTAAAGCTGTGTCTTTTGAGAGGACAGTGTACCATTAAGATGGAGGAGGAAATGGGAGGCTCTTCAGGATTTTTTCCTAAGAAACCCCACTAAGAATCAGGCTCTATGGAAAAGTGACCAAACCACTATAACAGAGTACAAGAAAGGCAATTAAGACATTTAGTGAGAGATCATATTTACCTCTGTGGCTTCCCTTATAGGTGTGCAATGTTAAGGAGAGAAAAAGACAGACACAGACAAAGAAACAGATTAGAAAGACAGGGAGACAGAGAAACAAAGAGAAATTTTGAAAGAGAGACAGACAGACACATACAGAGATACTGAGAGAGAGCAACCAGGTATGAATAATTTCATTGAGATCTTTTTTTAGTAATAGTCATATCCATCCATGTTTCTGTAATACTTTAAGGATTATACAGAATCTTACTCCTAACAAAACTTTAAAGTAGATATTACACAAGTAATTATACCTGTTTTCCAGAAGAATAGAATTAGGGAGATAAAAAAACAAAGTCATAAAGTTAGAAAATGTGTCATTTGAAGTAGAATTTGAACTTACATATCTGATCCCATGTTATCCACTAAAATCAAAGGGGTGGGGTGGAGTGGTGAACCCTGAAAGCTGCTGTTTCTCATACACAGAAGGTTTTATCTCTTGTTTAGTTTGTTTTGGACATAGTTGTTTGCTGGTTGTCTCTCCCATTAGATTGTAATTCTCTTGAGGGTAGGGCCTGTCTTTTATCTCTTTTTGTACATTTGTTGTTGAGTCTCACTCCATCTTCACTACTTTCTCTGGAGTAAAGAAGATAATTAAAGGAAGGCAATTAAAGTGAATTCCTCTTCAAATGGCTTCTGAGATCTCCCTCACCTCTCTGATAATGTTTGATTCTGGGACTTTCATGGGCTGGGCCTTTAGAGGTGACTGTACTTTGGCTGGGTCATCATAATCCAGGGAGTGGCTTTTAGCTCCACAGGTTCCGAATTTTTGTCCCATTATAGGATTTAGAATTGGACAGGACACCAGTTAGTCTGGTCCAGCTCCTTATTTTCAGGAGCACTTGCTACTTGTGCCATGCAATCCTGGCCTTCAAAAAACTTATATTCTATGGGAGGTGGGGGGGAGCTGTTGTGGTTTGTCCTTCCTTCTCAAAGAGAACCAGTGATAATAGGAAGGTGATGTCTTGACTTGCAAGTGAATTAGATTTAAGTGGATTTAAGAGGCAGAAATGTGCAGTCACCCACCTTATTCTCCTCCAAATATGTATATAGATGGATGAATACAAAAGATTTGAAAAATAAATACAAATTCAATGGGGAGGGAAGGGCTGGGAAAACAAGAGAAATGAGAAAAAATCTTTTGTAGAAAGCAGCAAGTATTTTATTCTTGATTGTATTTTATTCTTGATAATCCTATTTGGGGTTTTGTTGGCAAAGATATGAAGGGGTTTACCATTTCCTTCTTTAGCTCATTTTACAGATGAGGAAACTGAGGCAAACACAATTCAGTGACTTGCCCAGAGTCTCATAATTAGGAAATGCCTAAGGTGAGATTTGAACCCAGGAAGATAAGGAGACACACAGTCAAGTTATGGGGGGGCCCAGTTTGGAAAGACTTGGAAGCAGCAACTGTTGATCAGTTGTATCTTATTCTTGGTAATCCTATTTGGGGTTTTGTTGGCAAAGATACTGAGGGGTTTGCCATTTCCTTCTTTACCTCATTTTACAGATGAAGAAACTGAGGCAAACAGAATTCAGTGACTTGTCCAGAGTCTCTTAGCTAGGAAATGTTTAAGGTGAGATTTCAACCCAGGAAAATGAAGAAACACACAGTCAAGCTATGGCTGGGTCCAGTTTGAAAAAACTTGTTATACCTAGCTAATATAGCCTTCAAGAACTCAGTTCCATGATGTTCTCCGAAGACTTTGATGGAGAGAACTTCAGAGCTATTTCTGGTTGGATATCTCTGAGTGGTGAACTGGAGTGTGAGAATCTTCTGGAGACAAATGACACACTCAATATTCCAGACTTTCCTTTTCCCGAATTCAAAGACTGTCACCACCCTAGTTCTTAGATTTGTCATTATATCACTCACCTTCCTTTTAAGCATTGTTATTGCCTGTTGAGTTTCCCAAATTCTCAGATTATTTTCCAGGATCCCATTTGTGAATGGATTGGTTCCTTTGTGATGCAAGGGAAACACCTTAATCTCATCAAGGAGCTGTTTCCAATTCATAAAAGTGGGCTGGGAAGGCCCATTGTAGACAGCTAGACAGCTAAACTAATCTCATCCATTGAAAGCTTTGTCTGCTTCCAAATACAAGAATTTCCGCAACTTGCCTTTAGATGCTAGGGTTTGAGTAGAATGGGTCGCTGGCCTGGAGAAATCTTACACACACACACACACACACACACACACATACACACATGAAAGAAACAAATATCTTACCAAGAACTCCACTGACTCTCTGATGAATGCAGCAAAGATTTATTTTACATTCTTGCAAGAATGGTGTCCAGCTTAGTTGACACACTTTCAAAATTGCAAAGACACTTTTAAATTTCCTATCCTGAAGTGGAAACCCTTCCTTTGATTCCCTTCCTCCCTTCTTTTCCCTGTAGCATCACAATAATAATCACTAACCTCTGAAGAACCAACTTGACAATTCTAGTGTAAATTGGGAGAATGGTTGTGAAGGAGGTGCTGCATTTGTAAAGCTGTGGGGCAAACCTTACAATGCTCAGTAAAAGTCTGCTATTGTTATTATGATGCTAATAGTTCTGGATCTTGTATTTAACTATCTGTGTAGTTGTAGTTTCTAACTGAATGGAAGCCCCTCCAGAACTGGGATTGTTTTATTTTTGTCCATATCTCCAACCCACCAATACTCCAGCAGAGAGCCTAGCAGAGATTATTGTTGTTTAGTCTTTTTTTTTTTTTTTTTTCCTAGTCATGTCCTGCTCCTTCTGATCCCATTGGGGTTTTCTTTCTTGGCAAAAATACTAGAAAAGTTTGTCATTTCCTTCTCCAGCTTTTTTTTTTTTTTTTAACATTTTATAGGTGAGGAAACTGAGGCAAACAGAATTAAGTGACTTGCCCAGGGTCACACAGTCTGAGGCAAGATTTGAACTCAGAAAGATGAGTGTTCCAGACTCCAGACCTTTCATCTTATATACTATGGAGATACCTAGCTGCCCTATCCATTGTGCCATCTAGGTGTCCCACTCCACATCTCTGACACTGGTAAATTGCATAGTAGACAATAAAGTGTTTACTATAAACTTGTTGGCTAATTAACAGATATGCTTATGTGATTTCCTTCCTAGTGGAATAAAACATTCAAGACAAAGACTATGAAGATTTTTCATTTTACTTGAGTATAATAGACCCTCAATAAATATTTGTGGGGCAGCTAGATGTCGAAAGTGAATAGCACACCAGCCCTGAAATCAGGAGGACCTGAGTTCAAATTTGGTCTCAGACACTTAACTTTTTAACTGTGTGACCCTAGCCAAGTCACTTAACTGAAATTGCCTCAGCCCCCCCCCAAAAAAAAATCTCCTAATAAATATTTGTTAAATGCAACAGAATAGAATAGGATTATATAATAACAGACATAATCATTATCACTAGCATTAAATAGTGTTTTAAAGTTTTGTAAAGAGCTTGATCTATTTACATATGTTGACTCATTTGAACTCATAACCCTAAGGTAGGTGCTATTATTATCCCTCTTTTTCAAATGAGGAAACTGAAGCACAGAAAGTGTTAAGTGACTGGCCAGAGTCATATGGCTAGTGTGTGTCTGTAGCAGCATAGGACTCCTAACACCCACGACGTGCTCTCTTGTCTACTACCTACCACACTGGACTTAACCTAGTACCTTGCACTAGCATTTTATAAATATTCCTTCAGGAGAAATGATGGTTTGGTACCCAACTCTTAACAGAGAAGCAATACAGTAGATATGCAAAATAAGATTGTTTTTGCTTGACAATGTATATTTGTTACAAATATTCTGCCTTTTCTTTTTCTTTTCAATGGAGAGGGAAGGAAAATTAAATGTTTAATGTTTGGAAACAAAATTTATTTAAAAAACATTTTAAATGCTTATTCATTTTTTTCTTCATTTATTTACTAGGCAGCTGGCAAGGCCTCTGAAGCTCTCTTAGACTGTGAGTGGTGCTGGTTCTCTCAGAGCTCCAAATTCTGTGGCTCTCTGGACACCTCCCAGAAGGCTCCACTCCTCTCACAAGCATAGGGCCAATTTCGGTTTGTTTTATTTTTCTGGGGGAAATGGACATGATACTCACAAGGGAATTATAAGCCCTTCCTCAGATGCTCAGTTTACACCAGGCCTTGGCCACATCACTTCTCTTGTAACAAAATGAACCTGAACCTGGCATTTAAAAATAAAGCAAAGGAAATGAACCCCCCTACTCAATTTCCCCATCTCCACTCCTACCTCCACTTGTGCACCAATATTCAGTGAACCAGTGTGAGGAAAAACACAGGGCACTGGAAGAAACCTTAGAAGCTGAACATCTAGTCCAACCTGTAGTGTGCTGGTAAATGTTTAACAATTGGGTTTCAAAAAATGTTTGCAGGACTCTATCACTTTAAAAATCCATCACTGTTCAGTCACATCTGACTCTTTTTGGCCCTTGAGAGGATTTTATTGGCAAGAATACTGGAGTGGTTTGCTATTTCCTTCTCAAGTGGATTAAGGGAAACAGAGATTATGTGACTTGCCCAGGATCACACAACTAGCAAGTATCTAAGGCCACATTTGAACTCATTTTAACATAATTTACCAGCCACACTCGGGTACCATGGTAAAGAACACCTGACTTGGACCCCAAACACTTGACCTCAGACCTAGTTCTACTGTTAACATCCAGCTTCAAACTTGATTGTCTCTTCACTTCCTGGCCTTAGTTTCCTTCTCTGTAGAATGAGGGTGTTGGTTTTTGAGGGCTTGCCTATAAATCTAAGATGAAGAGGAGCATCCTTAAGGTCAGAAAACAGAAATTAAACTATTGTCTAACAAGTAACTTTCCTTCTTCGGACCTCAGTTTCCTTATTTTCAAAATGAGGAGAGGTACATTAGAATTTGCTCACACTTGCTTGAGAGAGTTGATTAGGAAAACAAAACAAAACTTGAAGCATGTTAGAAATTGCCAAATACTATAAAATCAATTCTTGACTTATTATTCTGTTAATCAGTTTCTCAGTTAAGTGGTTTAGTGCATAGAGTTCTGAGTCTAGAATCAGGAAGATGTGAAAATGTATTCTGCCTGTGTTTTTACTTAAAAGTCAACATTCTCATCTGGGTAAGGTCATGAACTTATTGGGATCAATAGCTCTGGGCTCCTGTTTCCTCAGTTGGGACCAATGGCCTGGGTAGCATTAGGCAGAAGGAAAGAAAGTCATGTACTTGAGAAGAAACCATCACCAGAGACCTCAATGCCCATTTCCTTCATGCGGGGTTTTTAGTTTTAAACTGGGCACATCATGGCCTATAAAACTATAATGACCATATTTGCTATTGACTGCCTCTTTGACGTAACTTTCCCTGCTTGGTCATGGGCACATCATGGACTGGTTCATGCTGTGGTAGGTAGGATATCACTTGGTCAGGAGGCCCTTGGATGGCTCCACCATTTTTCCTCCTCTGAACTCCCAGAGCCTATACCAGAGCCATTGCCAGTCATCTTGACCTATGACCTGCCACTAGACTCTGACAGCTCTAGAGAAGAAAGGTTGGTGACTTTGTATAGCTATACTTCATGTATATTCAAGTTATGACTTGAAAGTCAAGACAGCAGTTAGGTGGTGCAATAGAGGGAGCACTAGCCTGGAAGTTAGGAGAACCTGAGTTCAAATCTAGTCTTAAACACTTAACACTTCCTAGCTGTATGACCCTAGGCAAGTCACTTAATCCCAATTGCCTCAGAAAAAAACAATTAAAAAAGAAAAAAAAGTCAAGACATCATCCTCCTGATGAAGAATATTAGGTTCTTTTTGAGAAGGTAGAACAGACAAGTGTCTTTACCTCTATTATGGACCTTATGATGTCTATTACTCAGCAATAAAATTATAGTATATATTGTATGTTCTCTGCAAAACTGTAAGCTCTGTGAGGGTGAGATCTGTCTGATCTTTCCTTGTAGAACTATAGAATGTCAGAACTGAGAGGGACATTTAGAACATGAAATGTCAGAAGTGAGAGGGACATTTAGAACATAGAATATCAAAACTGAGAGGGACATCTAGAACATGGGATGTTAGAGCTTAGAGGGACAATTAGAATATAGAATGTTAGAACTGAGAGGAACAATTAGAACTTAGAATGTCAGACATGAAAGAGACCTTAGAACATGAAATGTCAGACAAGAGGATCATTCAGAGCATAGAATGTCAAGCATAAGAGAGACCTTAGAATATGAAATGTCAGAGACAGGAGGGTCATTTGGAGCAAGAGATATCAGACGAGAGGGATCTTAGAACAGAGGATGTTAGAGATGGAGAGAAGAGTAGCTTAGAATGGAGGATGGCAAAGATGGAAGAGACCTTATAAGAAAGAATGTCAAAGCTAATAAGGACCTTAAAACAGGAAATGTCAGAGATGAGAGGAATCTGTGAGCAGAGAATTTTAGTATTGGGGAGGGGGGAACAATTAGAACACAGCATGCCAGAACTAGGAAAGAGCTTAATTACTATTTGAGCAATTTGTCATTTTATAAAGAAATTTAGAATTGGGGGGAGAAGAGGAGACTACTGTGAATATTTGCAGTATAGTCTCAAAATAAGTTGACAACACACACACACACACACACACACACACACACACACACACACACACA
>JAJPUD010000348.1:284491-295598 GCA_023553655.1 Myrmecobius fasciatus
ACACACACACACACACACACACACACACACACACACACACACACACACTCCCCAAAGCCAGCATTCAGCTCAATTCAGCCTGGTTACTATTGTGGCTTCTGAGATGGATTTTTATTTTATTTTGTATAAGCTCCAAAGCCCTTCTCCAGCCTGGGCCCCTTGCTGTTGGCCCATCACTTCTCAACAGGGGGTCTTTTTCTCTCTCATTCATTTCTGGGACATTTCAAAGCCAAGTGCTGCCTGCCAAGACTGTCTAGACAGGAGGCTGACTCTCCATTAGCAAAGAAAAGGTGGAAATGAAGAGAATTTCTTAATAATTCAAGTAATTAAAAAAATTAATCCAAATCTCATTTTTCCCACTGCGCAATCTGGGTAATTACTTCAATATTTAGAGTTAGTAGGATTGACAAGAAGTGAAATAATAACAATTTTATTAATACAAAGAGAGAGAAGGGTTTGAGGCCATCTAGTTTATATTCTAAAGAAAAGAGAGAAAGTGAATTCCAGATTAAGCAATTGGGCCCTAAAATTCTCTGAATGACTGACTTGGAGCCATTCATTTGCCCTTTCTGAGAGACCCTCAGGGATCAGCCCTATTATACAACATCTCAACTCAGTGGTAAAGGGCCACCTTTGAAGAAGAATAAAACTGACTGTGTTTCTCCTTCAGTTCCAAGAAAATAAAATCCTGAAACTGGAGCTTATTTATTTATTTATTTATTTTTTTATTTGAAGGCAATGAAGGTTACATGCCTTGTCTAGGGACACACAGCTAATAATTTATCTGAGGTCACATTTGAATTCAAGCCCTCCTGATTCCACGGCTGATGCTTGATCCACTGAGTTTATCTTTAAATAATGGATTCTTTCTTATAAATGATTCTGTCATCCCCTTCTCCCCACCCCTCCAGGTTTGATGGTTCCCTGTGGCCTCTAATAATATTTCTTTTTTTGGTATTGAAAATCCTTCACAATCTTGCTCATTCCCCTTCACACACTCCAGGTTCCAGTCAATTAGCCTATTTAATGTCTCCTGAACAGAACCCTCTATATTTGCCCAGTCCTACAATGTTCTTTTTCACTTCTGCTTTGTAGAGTCCCTAGTTTCCTTCAAAGTCCAAGCTGGGTACTGTCTCCTATAGGAGATCTTTCCTGGCATCTCTCCATATCTCTTGTCCATCCCCAAGCCCACTGAATTAAATTCTGCTTTCACTTCATGGCTGTGAATGTTTCCTTTTCCCCACTGTTCTGAATCTAGAGATTAAAACTCTTTCTTCTCTACAACAGGTCATTTTTACTGACTAAACTTAACTTGAAACCCCACACTTGACATAATCCTGGAAGTTCCAAATCCCATCTCACATCTCACCTGAGAGAATCTTGAGATCCTTTTCTTCCCCTTTCCCTAATCACTGGAACTTTAGTCCTTAGCACAGTGCCTTACACAGAGTAGGTTATTGTCCTTCATTCTCCGAGGACCAAAATGACATCACTATGTTAGAATCAAATTAGTGTGCCCAGCTGTGGCTGATCAGACCAATACGAGCTTAAGATGTCCTGCTACAGGTCCGACACAAATAACCCGTATGAACATTCAGTGTGGACTGTCTAACTTTGTGTATCTCATATTTCTTCTGAACTAACTCAGTCCTGCTTCTTTTATAAAATACAGCACTTTCTCTGATGAGGGCAAGTCATGCCAGGTGGTCCTAGGGCCACCCCTGGGGGTTTCCCACCTTATACAATCAATTCTAAAGTTCTTCAGAGAGACTCTGAGAGTATCCTTGTATTGCTTTTTCTAACCACCTTGTGAGTGCTTGACTTGTGTGAGTTCTCCAAAAAGTAGTCTTTTTTGGCAAACTGGTGCTTGATAACTAATTATTGATTGAGTGATTTACTAATCTAGGGAATGGGCTCAAGTAGCATTGTTGAGCCAGCCTTGTACAGACTCCATGATCAACCCAAAGGCAGAATAAATTGTGGCTTAGATCATAGCTTTCCCCTCTGCAAAATAGGCCATAGGATTTTGTACCATAAGGGATCTTAGAAATGATCAAATCCAACTTCTCACTTTATTTATTTTATTTTTCCAGTTTTTCATTTGCAGAGGAACCTGATGCTAAGTGAATTGGCCAAAATCATACAAATAGTAAGAGATGGAGACCAGCTTTTCTCTAACTCCAAATCCAGAATCTTTTCTCCTGACTGAGGATAATCCTTAAAACTTTCCCAGATTGGGGGAGAGGGGGAAAGTTGGGTGGCAGCAGGGAAACAGGGAAAATGAGGAAATGGCCAAGACCAGAACAGAGCACACAGTTAGTATATCAAAGTCACAACCTTTATGTTTATATGCAGGTAAAGCCTGATCAAAGATTTTCTATAACACTTAGATCTCTACTCCAAGCATACACAATCAGGAAGAAGCACTATGGGGTATGGGTTATGCCCAAAGAGCTACAAGTAATCTTGGGCATTTACAAGGAAAGATGAGGTCATCCACTTACTAACCTATCTTCTTCCTTGTTCTCCATAAACTCTCTGGGGTTACAGTTCAAAAAGGTGGAAAAGAGAGTCACGGAAGACATAATTTTCAGGAATCTCCCCACCCATCCACATATAAACATCTCCAAGTCTTTTGCTACAACAATAATAACAACAAAACAACAACAACAACAATCGCTAGAATTGATTTTATTATTTAGATTTAAGAAGTCCTTTACATTTGTTATCTCATTAGATCTTCACAACCAGGGAGGGAAGTGATCTAATTATCTCTATAGTGCAGATAAGGAAACTGAGTCTGAATGAGATGAAGTGTCTTATTAGGTGTCCCATAGTTTGAGCATATAAGGAAGGATTCAAAGTCAGATCTAGATTCCACCTATAGTATTTAATTCTATTGTATTGCCTTTTCTTCCTCCCACTGAAATTGAACTCTTATCCCTGCTGGAGAGATTTCACCTTATCTAACCCTGACCACTCTGCATTTCCCAGATATACCTATAAGTCATGTGACTGGGCTGTTATCCTCCTGTTCCATCCCCCCTTTACACTTTTCCTTTATACCTTATCTTCACTTGGAACATCAGTTTCTTTCTAGTAAAGACTAAGTTGCTTGTTTTTCTCTGAGTTAACACAATGCTTAGAATAGAGTAGGAATTGAAATGCTTTTCCATTCATTCACATATGTCCATAGCATATTTTCATAGTTATACCAGGGATCCCCCAGGGAAAAAAACAAAACAACAAAACAGGGACTTATAGAAATATCCTGCAGTATTTTCTGAGTCAAGTTGGTTGGTTGTTTTCCTTCATTTTCAAAGAGGATCAAAATGACATCACTATTTTAGAGACCAGTTAAGTGTGTCCTGACTGTGGCTAATCAGACCAATTCAAACTCAAAATGCTCTGCCACAAGTCTGACACAAATAGTCCCTATGAACATTGTCTAACTTTACATATCTCAAGTTTCTTCTGAGCTAATTCAATTCTGCTTTGCTCATAGAATACAGCATCTTCTCTGATTAGGACTGCTGGGCTGTCTTGTACCAGTGTTTCCCGTGTTATACAAATGGGTCTAAAGTTCTTTAGAAAGACCTTGAGAATGTCCTTGTATAGCTTTTTCTGACTACCTTGTAAGTACTTGCCCTGTGTGAGTTCTCCATAAAATGGTCTTTTTGGCCAGGGAACATGGCACATGAACAATGTGGCCAGGCCAATGGAGTTGTGCCCTCTGCAGTAGAGTTGGAACAATGTGGCCAGCCCAATGGAGTTGTACCCTCTGCAGTAGAGTTGGAATGCTTGGCAGTTTAGTTGGAGAAAGAACCTCAGTATCTGGTATCTTATCCTATCAGGGGATCTTCAGCATCTTCCTAAGACAATTCAAATGGAAGCAATTCAGTTTCCTGTCATGGCGCTGGTAGATTGTCCAATAATCGGCACAACAATAAGATCAGTCCAATGGCTCTGTAAACCTTCAGTTTGGTAGTCTAATTTCTTCCCTCTCCCATACTTTCCTTCAGAGCCTCTCAAACCCTTAGTTGGCTCTGGCAATGAGTATATCAATCTCATTATCAATGTGGACATCCCTGGAAAGTATACTTCCAAGGTAAGTGAACTTATCCACAACATTTATGACTTCACCATTTACTGTGACTGATGGTTCCACATATGGATAATGTGCTCCTAGCTGGTGTTTTCTTGGTGTTAATTGTTAGGCCAAAATTAGCACAAGCTGTAAAGAATTGATTGATCCACACTTTGTTGCATCTCAGCTTTGGATGATACTTTCAATGCACAATCACCTGAACCAAAAATCTTGTACCCCCACTCTCTCCACTTTAGTTTTGGCTTGCAGCCTTTTCAAGCTGAAGAATTTACTGTCAATTCAGTAACTAACTTTGATTCCATGTTTGTCTTCATCAAAAGTGTTTGACTACATGGCTGAAAACATCATGCTAAAATGCATGGGAGCAAGTACACAGTCTTGTGTCCTTTGGTGACTGGGAAAGCTCCAGAGCATTGCCTGTTGTCCAGAACCTGGGCAAACATGCCATCATGAAAATGACATCCTATAATGATGAACTTCTCTGGACAACTGAATTTTGACAGAATTTCCCATAAGCCCCCAGGACTGACAGTATCAAAGGCCTTGGTCAGATTTACAAATGTTGTATGTTGGCCACTGTTTGGCTCCTGGGATTTTTCCTAAAGTTGTTGGGTAGTAAATGCCATTTTCTGAGTTGGGAGAGGAGGCAAGGCACAGGGGCACTTGAGACTTTACTTATTTGGGAGTGTGCTCTGTCTGCTTGTTGGCATTTGTCTGAAAACCATAGGGAGAAATTAATAAATTTGTTCAGCATTGTCAAGGGGAAAAAATCCACTACTCCTTTATCTATAGGATTCAAAAGAAAGCCAACTGGTTCTTAAACTGCCTCAGTTTCTCCCTTGAGTAAAAAACAAACATAGATTTGGCCTCTGCAACTTAAGTTTCAAGGGAAAGTGGAGGTGATCTCTTCTGTAGCCTGGGATTTTCCTCTTTGTAAAACCACAAGATTCCAAAGCATGGTCTCTAAGAAGCCTTCAAATTCTAACATTCTATTTTTTGAATATTGTAGATTCTAAAGTCCTCACATCTCTGATTTTCTAGCCTTTAGTAATCCACTCAGTTCTGACATTTCCCATTCTAAGGCTCTTCCCAGCACTGACATTCCCTGCTTTAAGGCTCCTTCTAGACCTGACTCCCCTGTTCTAAGATCCCTTCCAGACCTGATATTTCCCCTTTCTCATGTCTCTCCCAGCTCTCATACTATATGTGCCAAGATTTCTTCTGGCTCTAAAGTCCCTCCCAGCCCTGATATTGCCTGTTCTAAGGTTCCTTCAGCTCTGACATCTCCTGTTCTAAGGCTCCTCCCAGTCCTGACATTCCCTATTCTAAGGTTTCCTTCCAGCTCTGACATCCCCTGTTTTAAGGCTCCTTCCAGACTTGACATTCCCCATACTAAGGTTCCTGCCAGCCCTGATATTCCTTGTTTTAGGGCTCCTTCCAGTCCTGACATCCCCTATTCTAAGGGCCCTTCCAGTTCTGACATCCCCTATTCTAAGGTTTCCTCCCAGCTCTGACATCCCTTGTTCTAAGGCTCCTCCCAGTCCTGACATTCTCTATTCTAAGGTCACTCCAGCTCTGCCGTTCACTTTAGAGCCCTGAGCTCTTTGCCCCCAACCCAATCCCAGCAAGCGCCCTTCCTGGCTGCCCTTCCTCTAGCTCAACAGCAGATGGCGCCAAAGGCACGGGGTAGAGATTAGCCAGCGCCGGATTATCTCAAGATGGGACAGGTAAAGTCAGCCCCGGCGGGCCGGCGACGCGGGTTAGAGGCTGCTGAGCCTTCCCTAGGGGCAGCTCGCGGGACTCTTGTTTGTTTTGTTTGTTTGCCGCCCCGCCCCCAGCCCCAAAGCTGTTCCGAGAACACCGTGACTTCACTGGCCGTTCGTTTTTCCGCGGCAAATAAAAGCAGTACATAAGATCTAGGAGCAGAAGCAGGGGGAGGGTTTTTTCTGAGCCCCTGTGGTTTGCCTTTAGTCGATTACAAAAAAAAAAAAAAAAAAGAATAAACGCTTAAATCCTCTCCCATGCACCTCAGGGCGCCAGCCCAAGCCGAGAGGCCCAACCTGGCTTCAGCTACTACCTTTGCAAATTACCTGCGGGGACTGCATGGGAGTGGGAAGGCGGAGTCTTCCTAAACCCAGCCTAAGCCTTGGGGAAAGGTTTGGAGCAAACTAGGGGTTGGTGAGGAGTTGGGGAAGGCCTGTGGAAGAATGGGAGGGGCTGCCAAGAAAGCAGCTGAGCGGGGGTGGGGAGGTAGAGAGGTGGAGTGGAAGTGGGGTGTAAATCTCTGTGAACCCATTTGGGATTTCAAACTCCTCTCTCCCTCCTTGTCTCTCGCTAGCTCCCAAACAAATTTCTGGAGGTAGAGGGAGATGAAGGAATGGGGAGGTAAGAGGGTGAGTGAGGGAGGGTGAGAAGTGGCGATCTCTGGCCAGAACACCCCGAAAGTGGGGAGGGAGCTTCCTAGGCGTTTCCTTTGGGTCAGTGCTAGGAGGAAGAAAGCTAGTTAATTTCTCTTTTTACATTAGAATGATTCCCAGAGTTTAAACATGAAAAAGTTTTGGGGGAAGGTGTAACGGCGATTTTTTTTGGGGGGGAACAATATATTCCGAAATAACCATTTTCTGGTAACTTTCAGATTCAAATTAATATATTTGAAAGTGTGTGTGGCATTTTTCAGAGTCAAAAGTCAGATTGAGGCAAGTGAAAGAGACAGAGGGAAGAAAAATTGAAAATAATTACAGAGGGATGAGAGAGAGGGAGACAGACAACAGGGGCAGAGAGGGAGAGATGGGTAGGAAGATGAGGGATTGTGGTTGGGTTTTTTTGTTTTGTTTTTTGTTTTAGTTAAACAGTCAAGTCTTCCTTGGGCCTCAATCTGGTTTGACCTCCTTGCTCTTTTGAACTTCTTTAGGATCTTCCCATTCTCACCCCCTAATTAGCCCACAGGATGAACTTTGAAGCCTCGGCCCTTGTATCTACTTGCTATCTGACTAGAGTTCTGGAACTTGAGAGCCGGAAGACCTGGTTTTCGTTGCCCAGAAAATTAGCCTCAGTTTTCTCTTCTCTCAAATGGGTATATACAGTTGTGATTGTTATTGGTTCCTCAGACCAGAAATCCTGCACTGTTCTCAGTGGTCTGCTCTCCAAATCTCAAATACATTGGAAAGGATTGTTCATCTCTGAGATCTTCCATTCATTCCTCCCCAATCCTGGAAAAGAGATTGAACTCTATGAGAAACCTCCCCCCCCCTTTTTTTTCCAGATGCCAATATTCTTCTGGAAATAGGGAACCCCAAGCATCTCTAACCCTATTTTTGATACTTTCCTTTATTATTGATAATTTTTAAAAAAGGAAAATCAGGGACAGTGACCTCCTGAATTATCATGATGAGATTCTCAATTATTATAATTAATAGCTTATAGAGTTTATAAAGGGCTTCGACAGATGTGAAACTGAGGACCAGAGCAGAGAAACAGCCTGCTTAAAGTCACACAGCTTCAGAGGTAGTGCTTGAACTCAAACCAACAATCTTCATATACTCAATCAAGGAGAGAGTTCTATCCCTCTCCTTCCCCTCCATGATCCTTTGGAGGAGTGAGTAGGTTACACAGACAACTTTGGCCCTGAGCCCTGTTCAGGCTTTTCTTCTGATTGTTATCCAGGTGCCTAGATGACTGCCTTCCTAGAGTATTTGCTTTGGAACTCCAGGGTTCCTTTCTGGTGAAATCCTTAGAATTGATCCAGGGTGTCAGAATCATTTCTGCAAAGCATTCAGCCTTTTGAGTGGGAGTGGAGATAGGCAAAGTTTTTTTTTTTTTTTTTTTGGTGTGTGTGTGTGTGTGTAGAACTCAAGGATAGTGACAAAGCAAAACTACCAGCCCTGAAATCGATGAAAGTGATTTCATTCTTACCCATCCCATTGTCTCCAATTACCAACCAGAAGACAACTAAGCAGGCAAGGAGCAGATCTCTTAACCCCATTCTACAGTTGGAGACAGTAAATCCAAGATAAGGGAAATAAGTGACTTAAATGCCCCAAATCTCACAGAGAGTTAGTGGCAGACTTTAATAAGTCACTTACTTCTACAGCTAGTATTTTCCATGGTTTCAGATCTCCCCAGGACCATTCACTCCCCTACTCAATTACCAGACTAAACAGGATTTCTCCATTTCTGAATCTGTCTCTTTATATTTGTGCCTCTGTGTCTGTTTTTCTCTCTTTTTCTCACCTGTCTGTAAGTCTCCATCTGTGTCTTTCTGTGGCTGTTTTTGCCTATTTCTTTACTCATAACTGTCCATCTCTGTGTCTGTTGTGTCTGTGTCTCTGTATCTGTCTCTCTCACACAATTACTTTATTTTTTATTTTATTTTTTTAACTTTTCATTTTATTTTACTTTTTATTAAAGCTTTTTATTTGTATAACATATGTACGGGTAGTTCCCCAGCATTGATCTTTACAAAGCTTTCCATTACAAATTTTACCCCCAGTCCCCTCCCCTCCCCTAAATGGCAGGAAGTCCAGGACATGTTAATAATGTTGAATTACTTGACAAGTTATGCAAGAAAAATCCTATCTACAAGAAAAAAAAGAAAATCAGAGAAAGGCAACACAATGCAAGCAAATATCAATAGAGATCATGAATATGTTATGTTGTGGTCCATATTTCATATCCCTCTCTCTGGGTGTATATGGTTTTCTTCAGTGAGCAACTGGAACTGGTTTGAGACAATTCTTTGTTGCAGAGAGCCATGTCCATCAGAATTGATCATCAACACAATTACTTTATAATTCCTTGTGTGAAGGCTCTTCCACCTTTCTCATCTCACCTTCTGCACCCCCAATATTTGTTGAATTAAATCAGATGGAACTGTTGGATCTCACTGATGGTGAAAGTAGAGATACAGAATACACATTTTCCTCTTTTACCGTTGAACTCTATTGTCCTCCCTCCTTTGGAACCGGGTTTTCAGGTTTGCCTGATTGAAAGGGGAGAAAAGGTGAAATCCACCTCTTGCTTCTCTCTGTGTTCTCTGGACTGCACTGTGAACCCAGCCTTAAGGGGAAAAGAGGAGGTCCAGCCAGCTGGATTGACAGTCAGTGCCATGCCAGGCTGGCACCCATTTGGTGAACCGATCAGAGAATACGTCCCCAAGCTTTGGCAGTCTCCCGTCACCACCCCATTCTTCTCTTCCCCCATTTAAAAGAAAATCCTCCTCACAAACTGGTCTCCACTTGGAGTTTGAAGCTGCAAGCAAGAAAATTCTCAGAAACCTGTCATGAGTGATGGGGTCGTCTCTAGGAGGCTTTTGATGTGGACTTTTCCTTAAAAAATAAATTAATAAAAATCTATCCAATAAGTGAGGACTTTGGTTGGCAGGTATAAGGAAGTCGGGTTATGGAGTTTATAGAGCTCTGGTAGCTTTCCTTAGCGCCTGGCATTGCTGGCTGGGGTGACCTCTGCGGCCCCCACCCCCACCTCAGGGAGGTGCGGGGAGGGCGGGGCAGGGGGGGGGCGCGTGCGTGGCCCGTTAAAAACCAGTCATTCCACAACAAGAAACCAGATCCCCGGGTGTCATTAGGGGGAAATTGAAGTGGCCTGGGAAGGTCACATTTCAAAAGATGAAATAGAACGTGTGAGTTTCGAGGAGGGGGTGAGGGCGCGCGGGGGGCGGCGAAGGGCCTATAGGGAAGAAGGGAGAAGGGTGAAGAGGCCGGACCAGGCCTGCAAAGTTAGGAAAAGTTTTCCCCCCTCTGGTGTTAACATCCGCCGAGAGATCTCACACGCGCGCGTGTACACACACACACACACACACACACACACACACACACACAAACCCTACAAAGCAGGGGTTCTCCAGGACTAAAATTCCCAGTGCAATTTTTACCCCCCCCCAAAAAAAGTGAGGGGGGCGCTTTGAAGGTGGCACTTTTGGCCACTAGTAACTTCATCTTAGTTCCAGAATTCCCGACTCAGTTCTACTTCTTAAGCCCTAAAGGGAAGTACTAGACTCGATTCTCTAATGTTCTTTCAAGTTTCGTTCCCTCTGAATCCATCCGGCCTCCGGAACGATGCTTCCCAGAGAGAGGATCACACTGGGTTTGGGATCATCAAACACCGTTTAACAGTTACTTCCTAGCTGGATGATTGGGCTGGGAGAGGGCCACATAATCTCTGATCCTCCGTTTTCTCATCTGTAAAATGAGAATAATGCTAGTTGTAGAGACGGGATGTAGCTTAGACGGATAGTTTAAGGAGCTAGAATTAGGGAGAACCGAGTTCAAATCCTCCCACGCATACTACCAGCCGCGCGATTCTGCGCTTCATTTCTGAATCTCATTTTCTTCATCTGCAAAAGAGGGTGATAAGATCACCTCCTTCAGCAGTCATTTTGGGGATCCAACGAGCTAATTTGTGCGAAACGCATTGTAAACCTCTAAGAATTTAAATAAATGCGGTCCTTTTTTAAACCTTCCCCAACACTTTATGGTGAAGCTAAAATATGCTAATCGCTGTCAGTCTATTGAGAAGCGGGCTGGGGTCCTTCCCCAACCCAAGGCCCGAGATGAGAACTGGAAATTGCCACCTGGAAATTGTGACTTTTAAACAGAGCACTGGTTTCTGGGAAGTCTACTTCGGGGAAGCCTGCTTTGGGGCCCTGAGGTTCACTAACAAATTGGGAGCGGGGAGAATGAAGAGGGACCTATTTCTTCCTAAAGAGCTGGATTGGAATAAAACCTCTAAATCCATCTTTATCTCTTCCGCCCTGGATAAGTTTAGTACATCCGGCCTCCAAGTGAAGATCTAGAAGTCTGATGGCAAAGAGAGATGAGGCTGGTTCTTCCTGAAGGAAGGAGCTCTCTCACCAGAGGGCTGGCAAAGCTCTGGAAACCTCCCCAAAATACTCCTGTCCCTGAGGTTACGTTCTGCTCCAAAGACTCAGCTGTTCACTGGAGTTTGGAGGATTCTAGTAATCCGGGCATCTCACCTGGTGACTAA
>JAJPUD010000348.1:305960-317964 GCA_023553655.1 Myrmecobius fasciatus
GTGTCTTTTCTTTCTTTCTTTCTTTCTTTCTTTCTTTCTTTCTTTCTTTCTTTCTTTCTATTAAAGCTTTTTATTTGCAAAACATATGCATGGGTAATTTTTCAACATTGACCTTTGCAAAGCCTTCTGTTCCAATTTTTTCTCTCCTTCCCCAAATCCCCTCCCCTAGTTATTTATTTATTTTTAATTTTTTTTCCCTAGTTATCCATATACATTCATTTTTTTTTAATGAATCATGTTGGGAGAGAAAAGTCAGAACACAAAAGAAAAACCACTGGGGGGAAAAATACAGAAAAAGTGAACATAGCATGTGTTTATTTACATTCAATTTCCATAGTTCTCTCTCTGAATGCAGATGGTGTTTTCTATCTAAAGTTTATTGGGATTGCCTTGGATCACTGAACCTCTGAGAAGGATCATGTCTTTCATAGTTGATCATCACACAATCTTGTTACTGTATATGATATATTCCTGGTTCTGTTTGTTTCACTCAGCATCAATTTCATATAAATCTTCCCAGACCTTTCTAAACAAGCTTACGAAAGAGGCAAGATACTCAATGTCTCTCCTGTTTTCTCCTTACAGAATTCCAATCAAGCAAACATACACAGGGGCAAGAGATGGGCTGAAATGCTACAAGGAAGCTGGAGCTTGACAGAGAGGAAGAAGATTGATCAAAAGGTCTACCTGTGACTCAAAGCAGGACTTGCTGGAGTTGGAGTCTGGGACTAGGCAAGCCTCTCTTTCCCTAAGAAAAAGCCATAGCTGTAGAGGACTGGAAGAATCCAGTGATTGGTGCAAAAATACAACCTGGGACTTGTCCACTCTCTAGAGCCATCAGCCACCTACGAATATGCACAATTCAAGTGAACTTTGTGGAATCCCTTCAAGTCTCATCTTAGAACCCAATACCTTCCCAAATTACCTCTCCTCCCAAATCATTCCAGAAGGAAAAGCAACTTCAAGTGAGCTCTGGGTCTTTTCTAAGATGCTTCTTCTACTTCCCAAGCCACAGGGCACCAGTGATAGAACAGGGCAGCAGACCTCAACCTCCCTTATTCTCTCTCTGGCCTATTTCCAATAATTCAAGGTATCATCAAGTGTTCTAAACTCAACCTATGGAGAAGGAAAATTTAGGGAAAGAAAGAAATAGGAAGAAAAAGAGAGGAAGGAAAAGAGAGAAGAAAATGAAAAATGAGAAGACAATACGGAGGAAGGGGAAGAAGACAAGCATAACAGGGAGAAAAAAAAGAAAGAAAAGAGTTAAAAAAAGAGAGGGGAAATAAATAAGAAAGATTAAGGAAAATAAGTTTGAAATGGGGCCAGCCAGTAAGTAGCCAGCTGCTCAGTTGCCTCTGTGTATCTCCCAAGTCTCATTACTTAACATGCTTCCAAAGTTATCTATCTCCCTATTAATGTATCCATTAAATCACACTCTAGTCTTTCCAAGTAACCAATTCCCAAAGTGGACTCCACCCCCTCCACCCCTAGGAATATGGTTTCACTATGATAGTGATTGTCTAATACCAACAATTTAGGAGTTAAGTTATCATTCATTAGGGCTTTCCAACAGTCATCTCTGTCCTCTCCCTCCCCCATTCCTTACAGAATATTACTCCAAGATGAAATTCAGTGAAGAAAGATCTTTGTAAAAGGATTTCCATCCCTCTATTCTTCCCTCCCCTTCCCTTCCCCATCCCTCATCATCTTCCAATCACCATCCCTCTAATAATCATGGAGCCACTCAGTAGGCAGGGGAGGGAGTCAGAAAGATTTCCCTCCTGAGAGTCCTGATCTCTTCTCTTTTTGATCAGGTGGGCCTATGATCCTCCTGGGGGGAGGGGAGAGAGGGATTTAAGGCAAAATGGAAGGAAACTTCCATGATTTTCCTGAGGGAAAGAGCTACTTTTCTGATTTGTTTTCATATTGAGAGACAGATTTAGAATGAGGAAGTGGGCACAGGAATAGGGAGGCAACTAGAAAGGAGTAAGAAGTAGTCTAGATCCAATCACTTATCCTATTAATGGCTCTTAATAAACCAAGTCTTATTTCTGGGTCTCCTATTCTTCCCTCTCTTACCTGCTATCTGCTAGGAAGGATATTTTTAAAAGGAACTATGTAAATGATAGCCAATAGATGGATCTCCCACCCCAGCTCAAACTGGAGTGACTCATGTTTATTTTTCTTTCACAAACAGCTGATGGAGTTTGCCTTAAGGTGCACAAACCCCCCCAAAAAAACAAATAAACAAAAAATCCCAACCCAATCTTATTAAAAAAAAAGGCACCATGGGCCCAGGTAGTGTTAAATCTATATGTGCCTGGGGATTGTGTATTTAGGCCCCTTGGAGGTCTGAGCTGTTTGCAGGGCTGTGTAATAAATGGGCCCAGCTTCAGGTGAGGAGAGCTGGGAGGGTGGGGACAGGAATGCTGGGACAGATTTACACCTGTCCGTACAGCTGCCATCAGCAATCCTTACAGCCTACAGAAATGACCCCTGGTGCCGGCCTGTCTGGGAAGCATCAGGTTCAGTTTTGCAGCAAAAGCCCCAAGAGGGGGAGAGATTGATCGTCCTCTCCTCTTCCCCCCCCCCCCAGCTTCCCCTCCCCCCACTGCTGACCAGCCAGAAGTCTGGCCCTGGCTCCCTCCCTCATTCTCTCTGTCAGACAAATATCATAATTGACCTTTTGCATCCCTTTGGTCCTTGCGTCTGCCCTCCAACTAATGAGGGCTTGTGCACAGGAGCAGAGTTCATGGCTGATGAGTATGGCAGGGTCCATCTCTAGAAATCGGTCTCCAGGATTCAGACCTCAGGCCTTAAGACAGTAGTATTTAGCTTTCTCTAAAGGAAGAGATCTTCCTTCTCCCCCACCACCCCCACCCCAGTCCTCTAGACAGTTGAGTGACTGATATTATCCAGATGCCTTAGGAATCTGGCTCCCAATCTTCCCTCGCTGGCTGCCCCAGTGTCTCTGCAGAAGGGTGGGAGGGGAGTGGGTGGGTTCCCTCTCTTCACAGAGGCCTGTTGCCACCTCTCAGGGCCTGCTGAAAGCCCCTCTCAGCCAGGCTCTTCAGGATGGGGTGCTCTGGAGCCAGAAACACTCAGAAAGGGATGTTTGACACTCTCAACACCCAGCCCTTTCTGTCCCAGAAAGTGGAGTGGGGCCTGTTACAAGTCATTTACTACACGCAAGGCAGATGGGTCCCCAGTCAGTGCTAAGTGTGGGTTGACTCGGGGGCAGGGTGGTCTGGATTTTTGTTAGAGTGGATAAGAGGCCTGACTTTTTGGTTCAATTTTTTTTGTTGGAATCGTAGCGGCCTAGCTTTGATCTCTCTCTGGGCCTCAGTTTTCCTCTTCTGTAAAATGAGGGGGTTAATACCAGCAGATGAGCTCTAAGCTCCCTTCTACCTCAAGATCTATGAGCCTGTGGAGTTCTTAAGACTTTGATTTTTGTTACAGATTCTGGGTTCGAACCTTGGCTCTGCCATTTAACTACTACTTTAACCTTGAACAAGTTCTCTGCCAAAGAAGCCAGGAAGGAGGTAAGGTCACAGGAGTTTTTGGCTGCTGTGGGATGGCGAGAATGGATGGAGTGGTAGAGTGGTTGAAAATGACTGGAAGAATAGCTGAGGGAGCAGCTAGATGGTGCAGCAGATAAAGTGCTGGTTCTGAAGTCAGGAGGACCTGAGTTCAAATCTGACTTCAGATGCTTAATACTTCCCAATGTGTGATTGTGGGCAAGTCATTAACCCCCATTGCCTCAGGGGGGAAAAATGAGTAGCTGAAGTTGAAATTCAATCTTAGAGAAGGCCTACAGTGGACAACTCAATTCAATTCACATTTATTAAGCTCCCACTATGTGCCAGGCACCTTATTAAGTGCTGAGGATACCATGACTGGGAAGGACCTCTATCCTTTTTTTTTTTTTTTTCTTCCTTTAATTTCTTAAATTTTTAAAAAATCTGTTTTATTTTGATAGATGAAATAAAATAAACATTTCCATAATATAGTATAATAAAAAGATGATCGCAATGAAACTTTAAATCTATTATGTATAGCTTGCTGTTCTTTTTGAATATATAATAAAGTTATTGTGTAAATTTCATTTTTAATCCTTGTCATTTTTTTCTTACCCCTTTCCACCCTAGATGGTTATCATTAGACACAAATATATATATATACACACATATAAACATATACTTACACACACAGATATCATTATTTTATACATACTTTTACTTAGTTTTTTTCTTGATGCAACATTAATTAAATGTCTACTGTATGCACTGTGCTTAGTCCTTGGTATGCAAAAAGAAGCAAAAGAGTCACTGCCCAAGATCTTTACATTTTAATAGGAGAGAAAATATATAAACAAATATATCAAAAGTAATCTATCTACAGATATATAGGAAATAGAAGACGGTCACTGGAGTTAAGAGGGATTGGGAAAGGCTTCCTGTCTTTTTTTTTTTTTTCCCTGTACAAATATGGGTAACTAAGGAGATGGGACACTGCATTTAATGTTGGACTTGAATGATTTGTGGGTTTATTTTGCTAAAGCTTAGTTTTAGTAGAGAGAACTGTTGGGAAATATAGGTGATGCAAAACAAAGTTATCAATAAAAAGTGAAGGAAAAAAGAAAAATGGAGGTCCAGGAATGAGCTTTAGGGCCTTTATTCTAAAGTTCTGAAGTGACATCTGCCATCCCTCTATGAATGGAGATAGTAGCCTGCTTTTGGGGTCTGATGGAGGGAAAATTACAATCTAAAATGATAACTAGGGGCTAACAAGTCAGTTAATACTTCCAAAGCACTTCTCAAATCTTCAAAACACTATGTAAATGTCCTCTATTAGTGGTATTATAGAGCTAGGACAACCTATTAGATGAAGAGCTAGAATTGGAAAGACACAACTAGTTGTGTGACCTTAGCTGAGTCACTTGCCTCTATATAACTAAGTCCATTTCCTCAGGCTTATCTATTAAATTAAAGAGCTATGGGAAGGGAAAATAAAAACATATATGTATAAATACATATACAATTATTTTATACATACTTCTACTTAGTTCATTCTTCATGCAACATTAATTAAGTGCCTACTGTATGCCAGGCACTGTGCTTAATCCTTAATATTCAAAAAGAGGCAAAGAGTCCACCCTGAAAAATGAATTGTCTCTTGATTTATTATGAATTTCAAATGCTAACATCAGTATTGTAGATTGAAATCCATTAATAGCTAAATAAAATATTTTAATTGGAAAGTAGCCTGTCTGATCTCTGTCTTCCATCCTGGGAAAGCCTGAACTTTGTGTAGGTTTAGGTAGGTTAGAGCAACCCAGCTGAAGGAGAGAACATGAAAAGATCTTGTCTTTCAAAGGATATCCATACAAATTATGTTTCAATTGAGATATTGGTGGAGAAGTTTATATTGCATACATAATATCATATTATATATATGTTATAAATGTTATATTACATAAAGATATGTTTTGTTGCATTGTATCATGTTATTTATATCACTATATCTATTCATATGCAATACAACATATTTATAATATAAATACCATATATGTAGATATGATAAATTATATATAGATATAATATATGTGGATATGATACATGTAGACACAATATTACATATAGATGTAACATGTAGGTACAACATATGTGGATATGATATAATATATAGAGAGACAATATAATGTTTGTAGATACCATATATGTAGATATGATAGATTATATGTAGATACAACATAATATATGTGAATGTAATATAAAGAGATGTAATATATGTAGATATTATATGATTATATTATTACATGTAATATATAGATACAATATGTGTTTATTCAATATGTATAGATACAATATATATAGATATAAAATCATAAATTCAGAGCCAGAATGGACCTTGGAACTCATATCTTGCAACTTCTTTTTCTTTAGGGCAATCAGAATCCCAGGATCTCACAGTTAATATGTATCTGAGGTTGGATTTGAACTCAGGTGCTCCTGACTTCAGGGCCAGTGCTCTATGTACTAGGTACCCCTTCCAAATTCTAAGAGAATATAATTCTAAGAGATGTGAATTCACTCAATCATTGCCACATAACAAGTATCTAAAGTGAAATTTGAATTCAGGTCTTCCTGACTTCATCCAGTCTCATAAATGCACTAAGATAAATGGACAATTTGACAAATTGTCTTTGCATCATCAGTGCTGAGCACAGCACCTGGCATCTAATGGGTGCTGAATAATGGAATCCCATCATTTTACAGATGAAGAAATTGAAACCTAAATAGGCTAAGCGATTTGACCAAGTTTATACTACTTTTTTTTTTTTTTTTTTTTTTTTTTTGTCAAACAACCAATTGGAGAATCCAAAAGCATTTGTTAAGCACCTACTATGTGCCAAGTCTGCTATATGTCAGGCACTGGGCCAAATGTTGAGGAAGCAATAAAAATAGCCCTGTCCTCTTGAAAGTCATGTTTCATCAAAAATCTACCTGGAGCCAGGTACCCGAGATGCAAATAGCAAAGAGGGACAGTCCCTACCTTCAAGGAACTGGCCATTCCATTTACTTTGTCTCTATGTTTACCTACTATATTTACATGTTCCTTCCTCCATTAGAATATAAGCTCTCAAGGGACTTTTAACTTCTTTTAACCTTTTAGCAATTAGCACTCTGCCCCAGTCCATAGTAAGCCACTAGTATAAAGCTTGTTGAATTGGTTGATGGCTAAAAATAAATGAGACAAGAAGTCAGTTATGCTGCAGACTTAATTTTTTTCAAAATATATTAAAATTTTCAAATAGTAATTTAAAAAATTTTCCAAAGTTAATCATTTTAAATCTCCCCTCCCAATCTTTCACATAAAGATTCTGAACTAGTTGTGCATGAAACTATAAATTGCAGGTTATTTACAATTTTTTTTTAAAGAACAAAATAGTACCCTGAATGTTCTTTTGGTTCCCAGCTTGCTATTGATCTCTGTTTTCTACTGAGTATTTTTTCCAGATTTGGTTGCTGTTGTTATGATTCCCGTACACAGGGAGCTGGGGCCTTAGCTCCTCAAACTATTGTTGCTGAGTCTGCTTCCTTCAGTAGCCAAGAGACCTGAAGCAGCTTCCAGTGTTGGGGCCAGCATGGGGAGAGAATCAGGAGATGGGGAGGGTTCAGTGGGGTTGCAAAAATGAATAAAGCCTGGGAGCTGCCCAAGTCAAGAATCCTTCTGTGGGGACACATGTCTGTGTAAGGATATTAATTATTTCTTTTACTATGGAGGAAGAAATTCTGGGTTGATTTCCTCTGGGGGAAGTCAGGAGATGAGATAGGAGATGCAATGAGAGGACTTGTTAGTTTAGTTATTGCCTTTTTATTAGCCTTTCCAAAAGCTGTCTGTCTGTTGGGGAGAGAGCTGGCTAACATGGCCAGGGATCTTAATGTCCCCATGTGGAAGCCAAGAGAGGAAGGGGAGGGCAGAGGGGGGCAAAGCCCCAGTGGGGTTGAAGTCAGCAATTGTGGGCGGGATTGGTGGAAGGTTTGCTGGCCTCCAGAAGGTATGTGCTTCTCTGCAAGTCTGAGCTAATCTTGGAGATGAAGAAGGCAGACTCTAGCCAGCCTTGGTAAGTGGGGAAAGAGCTTCCTGCTGGGGGTTGGAGGCCCATCTTTGTCAGTGTCTTACCTATGGGAGCTGGAGGAAATACTGCAAAGTGGACATAATGATTGCTGCCCCTTGGGTCTCAAACATAAACTCTCCAGAACAGGTACTGGGATTCTTAGTACAATGCTAACTAAGCACATAGCAAGTATCTAATGAATGTTTGTTGATTGACTAAGAAAATGAGAGTAAATATCAGAATAGTGGAAAGACTATGTGTGTGTGTGTGTGTGTGTGTAATCAGAGGGCCTGGTTTTGAATCTCTCCCTGTTTGTATAAAAATATAGTATGTAGCTAGATGTCTGCATGTTTCCCCCATTAGAATTTATGCTGGCTGGGTTAGATATTGTTTTAGCCTTTTTTTCATTATCTATCTATCTATTCATCCATCCATTCATCCTTCTATCTATCTACCTATCAAATCATCCATCTATCTATCTAATTTATCTATTTATCCTGTTTATTTAGCTATCTATCCTGCCTATCTATCTATCATCTATCAGTCATCTATCTATCCTGTCTATCCTATGTAGGTATGTATATATCTATCTATCCATCTAGCTGTATCATATGCACACATACATACATGTATGCACAGTGCATCACATATACAATGCACTGCATATATACATGTGTATATATAAATATTTACACAATGCATATACACAAATATATCTTATTATGAATCATTCCCTATTCATCCACCAATCCAGTCAGGTGCTGGGGAGAAAAATGTAAAAAAAATGAAATAATCGGATTCTTCCCCAGGGAACCAATACATGCTCATATAAGTGGGTATAAAATTTATGTAAAGTAAATAAGAGATATTGACTGGTGTCCTTCATTCTCAAAGAGGATTCAAATGACATCATTATGTTGGAGTCGGCATAGTTGTCTGCCTCTGGCTGATTAGACCAATATGAGTTGGAAAGGTTCTACCATAAGTTGGGCACAAATAGTCTAGATGAACATTTGATTAGGGATGGATTCTCTAAATCTGCATGTCTCTAGCATCTTTTGAACTATTTTAATTCTGCTCATAGAGCACAGCATCTTCTCTGATGAGGGCATGCCATGCTGGTTAGTTCTGCTCCAGTGTCTCCCATGCAATATAATCAATTCTAAAGTTCTTAAGAGAGACTTTGAGAGTAACCTTGCATCATTTCTTCTGATCACCTTGTGAGCCCTTGACTTGTGTAAATTCTCCATAAAATAGTCTTTTAGGCAAGTGCACCTTTGACATTTGAGTAATGTGGCCAATCCAACAGATTTTGCTCACCTGCAATAGAGTTTGGGTACTTGGTAGTTTAGTTCAAGAGAGGACCTCAATATCTTCTACCAGGTGATTTTCAGAACCTTCCTAAGACAATTTAAATAGAATTGACTCAGTTTCCTGGCTTGATATTGGTAGACTTCCAGGTTTCACAGCATGTAACAATGAGGTCAACACTATCTAATATCTCTTCTCTCCCACACTTTCCTTCAGAGCCTCTCATCCACTGAGTTAGCTCTGGCAATGCAAATATCAACCTCATTGTCAATGTGTACATCCCAGGAAAGTATACTGCCAAGGTAAATGAACTTATCCACAGCATTCAAAATTTGTCCATTCACTTTAATCGATAGTTAAGAGATGTCCTTCAAGCTCTAATCATTGTAAATAACAAGATACTCAAGCCCTGATATTTCAAGTCCTATGAAGGGAGAAGTCTTTTTGAAGTGAAGAATCAGTTAATCAAAGGTATAAAAGAAGTGTGAACAATGCCTCAGTTTCTCATTTGAATCAATTGCTTTATCAAAGGTATAAACTACATTGATAAGCATTAGGTGTTGCTGATTAATAGAAAACCAATCCAAATCCTTAGATCCCCTGAAGGAAGAACTAGACAATCTATGATAGTGGGAATTGGGTAGAAAATCTAAAAGGGTGGTCTGATTACTAGGGGTGGGAGGAGAAGTGCTAGAAGCTGAGAGGGTTTTGAAAAGCTCTTCTGAAAAAGATGATGAGCTAAAATTCGAAGGTTATGTCTAAGAGTAGAGATGAGAAAGGAGTGTAGGCTAGACAAGGGGTATATGAAGGCAGGAAATTAATTGTATAATGTGTGTATAATGGAAAAAAAGAAAGCAGGAAGGAAGGAAGTAATGAAGGAAAATCAGCATTGTTCCAGGCACTCTGCCAAGCTCTTTACAAATATTTTCGTGGAAAGTTAATTGAAATAATTAATAATTTCCATAAAATTGCAAGAAAGTAAATCACATAAGTCATCAACACTCCTATATATCACCTAACAGGATCTTGCAAGAAGAGATAGCTCAAGATACTTCATTTAAAATAACTCTAGATAATATTAAATATTTGGAACTATACCTACCAAAACAAACCCAGGATCTATATGAATAAAACTATAAAAAAAAATCTCTGTACACCAATAAAATCAGATTTAAATAAATGAAGAAATGTTAATTGTTCATGGGTAGGCAGGCCAATATAATAAAAATTACAATTTTATCAAAAATTAGTATATGTATTCAATGTCATTCCAATTAAATTACCCAAAAAAACTATTTTACAGAGCTATAAAAATAATAACACAATTCCTTTGGAAGAATGAGAGATCAAGAATATTAAAAGAACTTGTGGAAAAAAATGTAAAGGAAGGAGGCTTAACAGTACCAAATCTTAAGCTTTATTATAAGGTAGTAATTATTAAAACTATCTGGCACTTACTAAGAAATAAAAAGGTAGATCAGTGGAACAGAATAGACAGCAATCTATAGAAGCAAATCAATATAGTGTAAAGATTTAAGTTTTGTGGATAAGAATTCATTATTTTTTTTTTAAATGTTGGGAACTAGAAAGCAGTCTCACAGAAATTGCTCATAGACTGCTATTGCACACTATTTACCAAGATGAAGTCAAAGTGGATATATCCTAAATCTAAAGGGAGATATTACAAGAAAATATGAAGAACATGGAATATATTATCTATAAGACTTATGGATAGATGATCAGTTTATGAACAAATAAGAAATAGTGTTGTGATATGTAAAATAAATACTTTGATTATATTAAATTAAAAAGGTTTTACACAAATTAAAAAAAAATGTAGCCAAGATCAGAAGGCAAACAGAAAACTGGGAGAAAAAAAAATGATACACAGTTCCTCATATAAAGACGAACTGTGTATATATCTCAAATATATATATATAAATTTTGTCAAATCTATAAGAATATGTCATTCCTCAATTGACAAATTGGCAAGAATATGAACAGGCAGTTTTCCAATGAAGAAAACAAAACAATTTATTGTTATGTGAAAAAATTCTCTAATCCATTATTGATTAAAGAAATACAAATTAAAATCTTGATATGTCATTTTATATATATCAAATTGGCTAAAATGATAGAAGAGGAAAATGATGAATGTTGAAGGGGATGTGAAAAAATTGGGACTTAAATTCATTTTTGGTGATCTGTGAGCTGATCTAACCATTTTGGAGAGATTTTAAATTATATCCAAAGTGTTATTAAACTGTCTATTCCCTTTGACCTAGCAATATCACTATTAGGTCTGTTTCCCAACATGCTTAGGGAAAATGGAAAAGAACTGACATATTCTAAAATATTTATAACAACAGGTCTCTTTGTGGTGGTAAAGAACTAGAAATTGTGGTGAAGCCTGTCAATTGAGAAATGGCTAAAAAAATTGTGGTATATGTTCATGATAGAATATTACTGTGCTATAAGAAATGATGAACTCACCTCTCAGACCTGTGGCGGGGGAAGGAATTTGTGACCAAAGAAGAACTAGAGGTCATCATTAATCACAAAATAGATAAGTTTGACTATATCAAGTTAAAAAGTTTTTGTACAAACAAAATAAATGCGGACAAGATTAGAAGGGTAGCAGTAAACTGGGAAAATATTTTTACATCCAAAGGTTCTGATAAAGGCCTCATTTCTAAAATATATAGAGAATTGACTCAAATATATAAGAATTCAAGCCATTCTCCAATTAACAAATGGTCAAAAGATATGAACAGACAATTTTCAGACGAAGAAATTGAAACTATTTCCAGTCACATGAAAAGGTGCTCCAAGTCACTATTGATCAGAGAAATGGAAATTAAGACAACTCTGAGATACCACTACACACCTGTCAGATTGGCTAAAATGACAGGAAATGATAATGATAACTGTTGGAGGGGATGTGGGAAAACTGGGACACTGATACATTGTTGGTGGAACTGTGAACAGATCCAACCATTCTGGAGAGCAATTTGGAGCTATGCTCAAAAAGTTATCAAACAGTGCATACCCTTTGACCCAGCAGTGTTTCTA
>JAJPUD010000348.1:318364-343484 GCA_023553655.1 Myrmecobius fasciatus
AAAAAAAGAAATGATGAACTCATCATTTTTAATGATTTTTAAAAAGCATAGGTCTCTACCTCTAGGAAATAATGAAGAGTGAGATGAGCAGAACCAAGAAAACACTGTGTATAGTAACAGTGGTATTGTTTTAATAATGACTTTGAGTAAATCATTCTGACTATTATAAATACCCAGATTAACCTCAATGATCCCATGAAGGAAAATACTTTTTGAATCCAGAAAGGAATATTGCTGTCATGTAGAAAATGATGAGCCAATTGATTAAAAAAGAAACATGGAAAGACTTGGATTTATGATGGAAGATGTAGCATAACTTCTGAGAAACAGATGAAAGGAGGAAATAACTATATTTTGGACTTAAACATAAAATATGAATATATGTGTATGTTTATATATGTGTGTATATGTGTATATATATATGTATATATGTATTATGTATCTACCTATCTATATCAGGATAAGAGTGAGAGAGGAGGAAAATAAAATATAAAGTGCACAGCAGAGAGCAAAAGAAAACCAACAAAGGTAATAAATACTATATGGGTTTTTTTGAAAAGGAAATTCAACAATTTATATCAGTATCATGGTTTGCTGTGTAAATGACAATTTTTTTTTACTTTTCTTATTTGTATTTTAAGTGTGATTTTAAAAAAATGACCCCCCAAAACTTCAAACCAAATATTATCTCATTCAATCCTTTCAAAAATCCCCAAGAATTGGTACTATTATTCTACCCATTTTATTCCTTGCTGAGGGAACTAGGGCAGACAGAGGGAAAATGACCTGCCCAGGCTCACCCAGCCAGTAAGTGTCTGAAGCTGGATTTGAATGCAGATCTTCCTGACTTCAGGACAAGTGATTTAGTCACTGTACTACTTTGTTGCTATGTGCTCTTTACCTAGCAGGCAAGTGGCGTGTTCATACCTGTATTTCAGGAATATCACTTTGGCAGCTAAGTTGAGGATAGATTAGAGAGGGGAAAGTCTGGAGGCAGGAAAACCAATTAGGACATTGTGGCAATAGTCCAGGAGAGAGATGTTGACAGTCTGAACTAGGGTGGTGCTGGGTGAGTGGAGAGAAGAGAATGGATGCAAGAAAATTGCTTGTATGGAGATCATTATCCATCCATTCCTTCTCATTCTGTGTGATTCTAATCTGTATCCTCTAATGTGTTTTCCAGAGGAAGCCTTCCCAACATTCTAGGGGCCTTCCACTTTGTTTTTTTGACACTGCTCAGATTCTAGTAGACCACATAGATACTGGTTATCCTTGGTTCTAGCCACAGGTAACTGAGTCATTTGCTATCCTGCCCATACCTTTCATTTATGGTATCCTGTACTTAGATTCTCTTGGGTAGTTCTTGGTAACACGTTTCAGCTTGTTCCTGCCCACCATATACTTCTCCATTGTCCTCTGGGTGACCCTCAACTTCAGCCTTTGAAGACTGTAGACTTCCATGACTCATAGTCATATACCATTACTGAAAGAATATTGTCAAAAAGAAAGATGTTTCAGAGAAGCTTTGGGTCATTAAAAGAACTGTGCAATTTTTCAAAATCAATCCTGCCAACTCTCTTTCTATTTCATTCTCGGCTCAGTAAATGGCCCATATGCAGTATCTGTTCTAGATATGTATACTCATGGATAAACTTTAAGGCTTAATGGTAGCTATATCAATAGCAATAATTGGCATGTCAATCTGAACAAAAGGAATTTTTCATCCATTTAGTTTTTCATGTGTGGACAGTCAATTAATAGCAAGTCAGTCAACAACATTTGTGAAAAGACTATTATGTGTTAGACACTATAGTAAATACTGAAAATACAAATATAAACAGAAAGAAAAATAATCCCTGATTTTAAGTAGCTTACATTTTAATAAGAGGAAGACAAAGCATTAAAACAAAAAAAAAACCTGAAATAGAGGTGGGGTGGGGAAGGAGAAGGCAGTGAGGGGACTTGGTAGAGGAAGTCCCAAATATAGCTAGGGAAACAATGAAAAATGGCTAGCCTGAGCATTGTCCTTTAATGGAGGGTCTGGAAAGGGTCATACAATCAGAAGAGCAGAGGATGCATCCAAATTGGATATTCCAAGTCCAGAGGGCTATGAGAAGCTGGAACATGGATTTTATCCAAGAGGCTCTGTGATATTCTGTAGTTTACTACAACCAGTCAACAAATATTCATTAAGCTCTTACATTGTGTCATGTATTATGCTAAACACTGGATATATTGTTGGAATTGAGATCAGATTAATCCTGAATTCAAATCCAACTCCAAGCCAATTCCTATTAATCTCTCTCAGTTTCTGTTTTCTCATCTGTAAAATGGGGTTAAAGATAGATCCTATCTCACAGGATTTTTGTGCTCCCCAAAGGAGCTATATGTAAAGTGTTTTGCAAATACTAAAGGGCTATATAAATGGTAACCATTGTTATTATTCGAAAACAACAATCCTTGCCCCTCAGAAAGTTCACATTTCATTGAGAAAAGAATGTAAATGGATTACCCATCAGGTGTGTTGTGAAGCTCAGTTGAGATAATGTTTATAAAGCATTTTACAAACTTTAAAGAAAGAAAGAAATGCCGGTTATTTGCTATATTATTATTGCCATTATTGTTGCCACTGTGATTGTTATTACCATTATTATTAGTTACAATCACTAGACCTCCATCTAGTGAAGACTTTATTTTCTAAATATTCTTCTCTGGTCCAGCTAAATCCTGTATAAGAGAGAAAACAAAAGAAAAGAAAGGAAAAAAAATACAGAAAAAATAAAACAAGAAAGAAACCGGGAAAAGAGGGGAGAAATGAGGAGAGAAACGAAAGGAGAAACAAAAAAAGAAGAAAAGAAAGGAAGAAAGAAGGAAAGACGGAAGGAAAGGAGGAAAGGAGGGAAGGAAGGGAAATAGGAAGGAAGATATCAAAATCAATCAATAAGTAAATATGGATAGATATAGAGATGCAGCTTAATCTTCATTATTAACACTTTCTTAAGTCTAGAGAGTCAATTAAGCAGTAAATGAAATTTTGATTTGAGATGATTACTGATTTCTGAGGCATCACTGCTCACACTAAAAATTCAAATAGTGGTTCTCATAGTTGGTCAGATTTCCCTGTAGCACACATCCATGATCTCCATCTACAACCAATAGTATATTGAAAACTTTGGATAGTCCTTTTTTTATTTGGACTTGCTACTGTCTTTCATTCACAAGCTCCTTTGTTGAAAGGTAGTGTGGAACATTGAACTTTGTAATGGATTTGGAGTTTTTTCTCATCTGTAAAATGGGCTGGAGAAGAAAATGGCAAATCACTTCAATATCTTTGGCAAGAAATCCCAAATGGGATCATAGAGACTCTTGACAGAACTGAACAACAAGAATTGAAAGAGTTCTTTCTCCTCTCTGGGCCTCAGTTTGTTTATTTGTGAAATGAAGTAGTAGACCAAGTTATTCCTAAAGTCTTCAACTTCTAAATCTTTGATCATGTGCCCATATATCTCATTCTTCCCTTCCATAGCTGACATGAAAAACCATGAGACTGTCACATAAAGTGGCTCTGTTTTTATATCTTTCAAGGAATCCTATATGATTTTGACAAAAGCTTAAATAAGACCTTGTTGGAGAAGACTTTAAGAAGCATTTCATTCAACTGAATCAAATTATTTTTCTTTAATAGTTGACAAATAACAAGCCTTTGTATTCTTCATACCCTTGAAAAACAAAATTTGGTCATTAATAATATTTTCTCAGGCAATTTTTTTTTTTTTTTTTTTTTTTTTTTTTTTTAAATAACAATGAAGCCAGACTTTTTCCTCTCAAGACTTTGTTATCCTTTCCCCCACATTCTTGGAAAACTGATTTCTGGACATCCTCAATATTGCATTGCATCCAGTATTTATGTATAATTGGTCTTATTGAGGTTATCTATGCATCTTTATTTTTAAAAAAAATTAATTCAAATATTTTAAAAATCAAAATATAGTCATTTAAAAAATTTAAACAAATTAATAAACCAAGAAATTGGTTTATCTTCTGGGTTTTTTTTTTTTTAATTTTCTTCCTTATCTAGGTTCTTCTTTGTAGAGCCTTTATTTTCTTTAATGCTTTCATAAGGTCTTCTATCTGCTAAGGTAACACATTGGGAATACTCTTTTTAAGGACCCAAATGTGTTATCCCCTCTGGCATTATTGGAGTAATTTGTTTGTATCAGAAAACTCCATAGATCTTTTCTATTTTTCATCTGTGTGTTGTTTTTGTTTTATCTTTTAATGTCAGTTGGATAATTTGACAAGCTCCTGTAAATTTGTTTTCCACTCTGTTTTCCCTTGTTATTTTATGAAGCAGCTGGTTAGCAAAGTGGAGTCAGGGAATCCAGATTCAAATCCAGTTTCTCACCCTTAATAGTTATGTGACTTTTGTAAAATCACTTAATCCTTTTCTGCCTCATTTTCTACAGTTCTACAGATATAACAATAACATCTACTTTCCCAAGTTATTGGGAGGATTAAATGAATTAATACTTGTAAAGTGACTGGCATATAATAGATAGGTATTTAATAAATACTTAAGAAATAAAAGGGAAAGAGAAGAAAACAAGCATTTATATGCTGCATACTAAGTGATAAGCACTATGCACTATACAAATATCTCATTTGATCTTCTAAAAAATGTTAGTTATAAGATTGTTTCACCATCCTCCTCAACAAAACTTTAAAAAATAATTTAAAAATACATATTATTAATGCCTTTTGTCACTGTAATTCCTACCTAATTCACCTTCAGATTGAACAATTAAAGACATCTGGTAGAGATGGTTGATAGGCAAGGTTTAGAATATTCCATCGTACTTGTCCCTTATGAATCATTTTCTTATCTCTTGGATGTCCTTCATTCTTTCCCATTTCTTTTTTTTTTTTTTTTTTTTTTGCTGAGGCAATTGGGGTTAAGTGACTTGCCCAGGATCACACAGCTAGGAAGTGTCTGAGACCAGATTTGAACTCAGGCCCTCCTGACTTCAGGGCTGGTGCTCTATCCACTGCGCCACCTAGCTGCCCCCTTCTTTCCCATTTCTTAAGAGTTCAATTTCCTTTTAATAATATTTTAAATTTTTTATTGTTGTATTCATTGTGGATGTTGTTCTCTTGGTTCTCCTCATTATGGTGATTGATTTGTTGAACTTATTTAGGTAATACTTATTGTCTGTTGATGTTTGTTTCTGCATTTGTTATATCACCAACTTGTTTAAACAGATCAAACTGGAGTTGCTTCAACAATTTCATATCATTTTTTCTTCTCCTTTCTAGTCATATAGTTTGGTATGGAAATTGATCTTTGATTTAGCAAGTCACTGATTTGATTGTATACAGAAATTGGTAAAGAAATTGCTGTCACCTTGGTGGGATCAATCAAGTTGCTTCTTATCTGATAAGGAAATGTAACAGAAATTAATGTAAATAATTTTTTTGAATGAAAAAAATCAGCTTCAGTTCTGCAAACTGAGTGAAACATAGGTAAAACAGTATTTCATCTAAAAAAACCTGAAGTTTTTAGTGGAATGAGGACTTAATGAGAATGAATGATGTGATCTTGGAGCTGAGAATGCTAATGCAAATTGTAGTTACATTATGAAAGATCTAGTGTCAGTGCAGCTAGTTGGTGTAGTGGATAGAGCACCAGGCCTGAAATCAGGAGGACCTGAGTTCAAATTTGATCTCAGCCACTTAACATTCCCTAGCTGTGTGATCCTGGGCAAGTCACATAATAACACTTTCCCCCCCAAAAAAAAAAAAAAAAAAAAAAAAAAAAGATCTAGTGTCAAGGTCTAAAAACATGATTGTCTCATTGTACTTCAGCATTGTTATGTAATGCTATGTTCTCTTCTAAGTATCACATTTTAGACAAGATATATTTTAAATCAAGTCAGTTAAGTATTTATTAGTACACATGCTAGGCATTGTGCTAAGCACAGAGGATACAAAGAGAGACAAAAACAAAAACAAAAACAAACAGTTCCTGATCTCAAGAAATTCACATTCTAAGGAAAGACAACATGCAAACAATAAACCAACAAAATATGTTGAGGATAAATGGAGATTATATCACAGGAAAGACACTGAGATTAAGGAGCATTAGAAAAGTTTTTTTGTAGAAGGTGGGACTTTTGCTGAATTTTGAAAGAGGCCATGAAGGTCAGGAGTCCAAGATGAGAAAGAAAGAGATTTGCAGGAGTGGGAGGGACAACCAGTAATAGTGTCCAGAGTTGGTATATGGAAAATAAGGAAGAGAGAGAGAAAGAGATGGAGGAGGAGTATGATGACAAGGAAGAGGAGGAAGAAGAGAAAGAAGAAGACGAGGAGGAGGAGAAGGAGGAGGAGGAGGAAAATGAGAGAACAAGAAGAGATGCTGTTGCTATATTCTAGTGAGAAATGCATAGCCCAGTAGAGTCTGAAGACTACAATCTGATCCCCGGCTTAACCCTGTAAGGCTTTGAGAAACCATGCTACATACTGAAAGGGGCATTGATTTTAGCCTCAAAGGAACTTCAATCAAATTCTGGCTCAGCCATATTGTACATAGATAGCCCCCAAGGTTCCTCTTCAAGCTATAAAAATCTATTTCTGTAACTTCTCTTGACCTCATTCTCTCCATTTGTAAAATAAGAGCCATAAGCAAAATAGCTAAAAACGACATTCTAAATCTAGACCAGCATGTTCATTTTACAGTTTAAGAAACTAAGACTTTAGAGAGGTTAAGTGATTTTCTAGAGACACACATCTAGCAAGTATCAGAGATAGGATCTGAACCCACAACTATCTTGTTATGCTGCCTGCTTCCTATATTTCCTGCCTTTTATATCTCTTGTATGGAAAGCTCTCTCTTCAATCTAGAAAGCATAAAATATTAGTTATTAGAAACAGAGAATAAGCCCATGATCTACTAAATGATGGCTTTGGTTCATATGACTTCCAAGATCATGGAATCCTAAATCTAGATCTGGAAGGGACTTCTGAGGTCATCTTGCCCAAGCTTCTCATTTTACAGATGAGGAAACTGAAGTGGTAAAGTGAGTTGCTCAAAGCTACACAGCTAGTGAATGTCACAGGTAGGATTTGAATACAGGTCCCATGATTCCTGAGCTAGCTCTCATCTCTTTGTACCATTATCTCCCAGTTCCAAGATTCCATACTTGAAACTATGATTGAATTCAGCTAAATCCAACAAGCATTATTTGTTTGTTTTTGTTTATTTAATATAATAGCTCTTTATTTTTCCAAATACATGCAAAAATAGTTTTCAACATTCATCTTTGCAAAACCTTGTGTTCCAGTTTTTTCTCCCTGTCCCCCGTCCCTTAGACAGCAATCAATCTGATATAGGTTAAATATATTTGATTCTTCTAAACATATTTCCATATTCATCATGCTATGCAAGAAAAATCATATCAAAAGGGGAAAAAAAGAAAACATTAGGAAAAAAGAAAAACAAGTCAACAAACAAACAACTACAACAAAAATGAAAATACTATGCTTAGATCCACATTCAGTCTCCATTGTTCTCTCTCTGGATGCAGATGGTATTTTCCATCCAAAGTCTATTGGAATTGATTGATCACCGCATTGTTGAAAAGAGCCAAGTCTATCACAATGGATCATCACATAATCTTGTTGCTGTGTACAGTGTTCTCTTGGTTCTATTCACAAGTATTTATTTAGTATTCTGGCCCAGACTCTGGAGAATATAAAAAGAAATACCAAACAAACAAAAAGTCAAAAACACACAAACACCCAAGGGGGCTGTGCCTTCACAGATTCTACATAAGTATAATTAGAAACTTTTTTTTTCCTTATTCAACTAAATGTGTATATTTGTCTTGTGTTTAAATTCACATCAGAGAAGATTCAATTGAAGGCACCTTTCATGTTGATCAACCTCAAAGGTGTCCTAGGTGGTGCTTCATGACTCTGTCCTAGGGGCAAAATTAATTGCTAGTTCCATGGATGCATTGAGCTCCCAAGGCCAGAGTCCTTGGATCTCAGTCAGACTGGACATTACTGAACCTCAGGAAATGAATGTGTAACATGTGGATAACCTTCAATAGTAGCTCTAACTTTGCTCTAAGGTCATGAGAATAGTCAGCCAGGATCTGGTGACCATGCTCCCTAGAGGGGATCACTATTTGCCAGGTCTACTCTTTGCCAAATGGCTAGAAGAAGACTGAAAAAACCGGTCACATATCCACATATTCAATCAACATGCAACTGGCATTCTGCAGCAAAATCAAAGAATTCTTTAATGTGTCTGATGATTATTGGGCACAAGGTGGACCCACTTTATGTCCTGAAATATTATCTTATCAGTAGGATGTTCTTTTGTTACTAAATCAACAAAGGGAAGTTGGCTCACCCTCCCTGCTACCTGCCTCTGCCCATGTCAGTGAGGTTGGAGAGGCCAGCCAAATAGCCTTTGATACTGAGCACAGTGCCAGTCCCAGTAGGTTGGGCCATAGTCTTCAAAGACAGTCAGGGATCCTTAAGCACTAATGAGCCCAGGGACATGTCTGATCTGCTGAGTTGTGCTTAAGCTGTGCTTCAGCTTGCGGATGAAGTTATTATGACCACATTCCCTCACATTTCAATACTGCTCCAAAAGTGCTTATTTTTAAAGAGTCAATATCGATTCCTTTGTCACTTTTGTCTTCTTAACTTCCCTCAGGTCCTTCAGGACTCAATTTAAAGAGGCAACTAGGTGGCAGAGTGGATAGAGCATTGGAAGTTCAGGCAAGTTACTTAACCCATACTGATGGAGGAGAGGGGGACAGAAAGGCTCCACTCAAATTCCATTTTTTTTTTTTAGCCTTTCCTCTCAAATTACCTTCCAGTTATGCTCCATTTTTGTATAAAATCTAATTAGAATGTAAAGTTCCTTGAGGGCAAGGCTTTTTGTCTTGCCTTTTGTGTGTGTGTGTTCCCAGAGCTTAGCAAAGGACTTGGCAAATAGTAAATGATTAGTAAATGCATATTTATTCATTCATTCACTCATTCATTCAATCATAAGGAAACTTAGGCCCTGGAAAAGTTGAGACTTACTCAAGCAGATACATAAGAAATAGTTTCTAATTCATTCACTCAAAGATGTTTCAAATAATTATTGCTTTCAAGAATTTCACATGAAAATCAGTGAGCATTTATGGCTTCAAAGTTTACAAATGCTTAACATAATATCCCCTGAGCCTCATTGGGTTATTATCATCCAGTGAGATGATGTATGTAAAAAATCCTACAGACACCATTATTACGGTCTTCATCATTACAGCTGGGAATAGATATTATCATCCCCTTTATAAAAGACCTCTCAGTTTCTTTCCACCTCTAGCTCGATCTTAAGGGAGTCTTTTGGGGATATTCTTTCTTTTTTTAATTTGTAAATTGAGGATTCTGTGATGAGAGAAACTTCTTAGTTCCCAGGAGGCTTTGGGAAGTGAGAGCTACAGGCAAGAATTATTGCTCAAGATGTCACACAATTATTTGAAGTGCAGTTTATCCTGAATTCATAGATAAGTCCTGAAGAAATTAGTTGGAAAGACAATGCAACAAGCATTTATTAGTTCTTTATGTGCCAGGCACTGTGCTAAATTCTGTGAACACAGATACAAGCAGAAAATAAAATTAGTATTCCTGCCCTTAAGGAACTTACATTCTAAGGACTGATTGAATATAAAAAGAGAGTTGGAAATGTGAGAGGGAGGGTTGGAGATGGGGTAGTGTCAGGGCTTAGTGTTTTAAGTCCTGAAAAAAAGGCCAGGAGGGAAATGAGGGTTGGTCAGCATGGAGACCCTAGAAGGAACTCACAAAAAAGAGCCTTCATGGCAGAAGGATGTTCCAGGGAGAAAAGGTTTCAGGGGAAGATGATTTTTGTAGGGAGAGAAAGCCCCCAGATGCTAAAGGTAGCCATTCTTGAGACTGCTTCTCAACTATGCTGATGGTGGAGTTAAAATTGGGTGGAAGGGAGAGAAGAGGAATGAATAGGTAGAGGGAAGAATAGCAGCAAGATGCCTCAGAAGCCAGTTAATCCAACATTTTTTTTTTCCAAAGGAGAAAACTGAAGTTCTGAGTGACATTTGAACGAGATCCATTGTAACATGTTGTTTCTACCAGACATGGAAGAAAGATGAGGACAAGTAGATTTGGGAACTGCAAGGAAGAATAAATACTCTCTTGCCCAATTCTCCATTGTAGAGGATAATGGAGAAATACCTATCCTGAGGTTATGGATTATGGGAGTGGAGGAGAGCTGATGGCAAAGATAGAGGTATCAAGAAGAAAAGCTAATGGAATGACAAGGGAACCATTAAAAGTCCATAAATCAGGCAGGCTTAAAAGGTATTTAGCTAGGAATTCCAAGGAGAACTCATGGAGCCTAGCCCATGTAACTGAAGAAAAAAAAAAAAAAAAAAGCATCACCCAGAGGCTGAGGGGAGAGGCAGAGGGAGCCACCCAGGATTTCCAGAAGAAGAGCTCTAGTTCATATTGAGCAGTACAAATGGATGAGGAAGGAGATCAATTTCAAGTCTTGGAGACTTTGGGACTGGAGGATAGCAAGGTTAAGATGAGTAGGAGAATTAGCAACTCAGATCTTGGGTTGGAAGTGTATTGGAAGGCCATCTAGTCCAATCATCTCATTTCATAGAAGAAATGGAACCTTAAGTGATTTGCCCAACATCATGAAACTACTAAGCAAGAGAGCTGAAATTGAAATCCAGGTATTCTTACTCCAAATCCTATAAGCTTGGGACAGTGCGGGGCCCATTGGATAAAGCACTAGCACTGGAATCAGGAAGACCTGAATTCAAGTTTGGTCTCAGACACTTACTAGCTGTGTGACCCTGGGCAAATTACTTAACCCCAAATGCAGAGAGAGAGACAGAGAGACAGAGAGAGACAGAGAGACAGAGAGACAGAGAGAGACAGAGAGAGAGAGAGAGACAGAGAGAGACAGAGAGAGACAGAGAGAGACAGAGAGAGAGACAGAGAGAGAGAGAGAGAGATGAAGGAAGGGACAGAGGGAGGAAGGTAGGAAGAAAGGAAGGAAAGGAAGGAAGGAAAGGAAGGAAAGGAAAGGAAGGAAGGAACAATGAAAGAACAACTTTCCTAACCCAAATCCTACATGCTTACCACTGCACCATGTTGTTCATGGCTATCTCCAATTCTGCAAGGGCTAATTGAATGTCCCCAATTTAGGGGAAATGCCTATAAAGAGTTAATAGGGGAAGGAGGACCATAGAATATAATTTACTTGACTTCTTGGATGACTGCTAGAGGAAACCCTACCCAGAAAGCTCTTGATGATAATAACTGTATAATTATATCCCGTGTAAGGGTTTAAAGGCATTTCATACATGTTAACTCATTAGCTCTCATAGCACATCTGGAGGAAAAAAAAGAAAAAGAAAAAAAAAAAAGTTTCCTCACTGGGCAAATAGAGAAACCAAGGCATATCAAAGTGATCTTTTTGGAGCCCAAATTCGAAGTCTGTTACTAAAGCTCTCCTTTGATGCCTTATTGAGGAGAGATGTAAAGATTCTAATGTTGGCTTATTATGGTTAACATTACATTTAAAGGTACTATTATCCCCATGTAACAAATAAGGAAATACAGGTTCAATCTTTTGCCCAGTTGAGGTCACACAGCTTTTGAGTGTCAGAATTGGGATTTGAACCCAGGTCTTTTAAACTTCAAGTCAGGCACTCTACTCAAAACACTCACAGTGGCAGTGGAGAAAGAAGTAAAGAAAAGTAGGAAGAAACAAAGAAAGGAAAATAAAAAGAAGAAAAAGATAAAGAAAGAAAAAAAAGGAAGGGAAGAAAGGAAGAAAGGAAGGAAGGGAAGAAGGGAAGAAAGGGGAAAAATGGAAGAAAGAGAAGAAGAAAAGGAAGAAGAAAGGAAGGAAGGAAGGAAAGAATAAGAAAAGAAAAGAAGGAAGAAAGAAAGAAAAGAGGCAGGTAGGTGGCTCAGTGGATAGAGTTCTGAGCCTGGAATCAAATCTAGCCTTAGATGCTATGTGACTTTGAACAAATCATTTAACCTCTATTAAGTGGGGCTCTTAATAGCAGCCACCTCCCAGAGTTGTTGTGAAGATTAAATAAGATCATATTGATAAAGTGCTTAAAGTACATGCAGTAGGTACTATATTATATTATAATCATCCTACATTCCCATGAGTGCCCACGGCATGGTTCAGTGGATGGAGAATTAGGAAGCTCTGCGTTCTAGCCCCCAATTCTGTGGCTGTGTGTTCTTAATTAATGGGCTTTGTGCCTCAGTTTTCTCATCTGTAAGGGCAGAAGAATTTTAGAGTTGAAAAGGACCTTAGTGACCATTGACTGCATCTTATGCCTAAATGAGAAGCCTTCATCTTTGGCTGGGATTCCTCCAGTAGGGGTGAGGAGTAAGGGGTGGAGTGGGGAATGGGAGGCCCCCCCCCCCCCCCCGGCAGGCCATTCGGCTGTTGGACAATTCACATTATTAGGAAGATTTTCCCCCACTTCAGACTGAAATTGTACCTTTTTGTAACATCCACCCATTTTTTTTCTTGGTTCTGCCCTCCGGGGCCAAACAGAATGAGCTTAATCCCTCTTCCAGGTGACAGCCCTTCAAATACCTGAAGGCAGTTATCACATCCCACTCGGCTTTCTTCAGGATAAACATCCTTAATTCCTTTAACTGATACTCCCAGGGCATGCACTTGAAAACCTTTCACTACTTTTGTTGCTTTTTTCTGGATACTCCGGGCCTCATCAATGGCCCTCCTAAAATGTTGGAGCTAAAAGGGAACACAATATTCCAGATGTGGATATTATTCTGCATCCCATAATTCAACCTACAAATTGACTTTCTTGGTTTATTTTTTATCATACTCTCAATTTATATTTAGGTTATTGTTGTCTTTGTTGGGTCATTTTGGGGGCATGTCTGACTCTTCATGATCCCCTTTAGGGTTTTCTTAGCAAAGATATTGAGGTGATTTGCCATCTCCTTCTCCAGCTATTTTACAGATGAGGACATTGAGGCAAATAGGGTTAAGTGACTTGCCCAAGGTCACACAACTAGTAATTCTGGTCAGATTTGAATTCAGGAAGATAGGCCTTCCTGATTCTATGCTCAATGTTCAACCTACTTTATCACCTAGCTGCTTCTTAATTTAAATCTGCTTCATAGATTTAGAGTAACTGAGTGGCACAGCTATAGCCTGGCACAGGATAGAATACCAGGCCTGGAATTAGGAGTGTTCAATGTGTTCTGATGTTCATATGTGACCTGAGGAACATTACTAGGTGTGTGACCCTGGGCAAGTCACTTAATCCTATTTGTCTCAGTTTCCTCATCTGCCAAATGAGCTGGAAAAGGAAATGACAAACAATTCCAGTATCTCTGCCAAGAAAATCCCAAATAGGGTCATGAAGTTTGATATGACTGAAACTATTCAACAACAATAACTATTTAAATATAAATTGAGAGTGTGATAAACATCAGGTAAGAAAGTCAACATATTCTTAGACTGAATTATGGGAAGCATAGTGTCCAATGGTAAGGGAGGAGCCCAGATTAGTACAATATTGTATTCCCTTCTAGTCCCAACATTTTAGGAAGGACATTGATAAAAGCAAAGAGTGTCTGGAGAAAAGCTACAAAATTCAGAAAGGGTTTTCAAATGCATACTCTGGGAGTATTAGTTAAAGGAATCAAGGATGTTATATTATATATTTTTCTATTTCTCTCATCTCTTTGGTATATAAACCTAGGAGTGATATTTCTGGGACAAAGGACATGCACAGTTAAATAATTTTTAAATGCAAATTGTTTTCCTGAATGGCTGAACTAATATAGTAGGTCTCATATCTTAAAAAAATTTTTTTTTGCTGTGGAAACTAAGGAGGAGAAGAGTGACCATCAGCTGTAGAATGGCTGAACACATTATGATGTGTGAATGTCATTGATACTATTGTACTTTAATACATGACAAAATAAAAGGTTGCAGAGAGATCAGAGAAGATATGTATGAACTGCGGCAGAATGAAGTACACAGAACCTAGAGAATAATGTGTACCAGAAAAGCAATATTACAAAAACAAGAGTTCTGAAAGACTTAAAAACCCCAGTTAATAAAGTAATTGACCACATTTTCAAGAGGACTGGTGAAAAAGAACACTGCCCATCTCTTGATAGAGAAATGAGGGATTATAGGATGAGAAACACATTTTTGAATGTTGCTTGACTGTGCTTATAGGGTTTTTTAAAATGATTTTTTATTTTTCCCTTTTTATTTCTTTTTTTCCTTCACTACTTAAGGAGAGATGGGAGAAAAATGTTTGATGGTTTTTAAAAATTAAAAATATAATATGTAATATTTGGAATACAGCTGTTTTTATTCCATTGTTGTTGTTGCTTGTGCTTTGGTCTGGAAGAGGTCCATGACATCAGGAAGGTGATGACATGATATGCTTGTGAATTGGATTTGAGTGAGGGAGGGCTATGTAAGGTCACCTGCCTCACTTTCTCTTCCAGAGCCATCTGGGTCCAGTGGCAAGATATAGAACAAGATGACTGGAGATGGCCCTAGATGCAATGAGAGACTTTGACCTTTTTAAGCTAAGGTCTTTAACAGATCTCAATTTGATTGAGGCTGCATCCAGTCACTGAATAAGGCTAGGTAGCAATTGAAGCAAAGAGTCTCCTTTCACTTAGTCCAAAACAAAACAAAACTAAAAACCAAAAACAAACAAACAAAGAAAAAAACCCAAAACAAAACTAAATGTATGAATGAATGAACAAATCTATGAGGGAATGACCTTCAGTGCTTTTGGTCAAAGCAGAAGTGATTGCTGTTTCTATTCAATCAGAGTCAATTTGGACCCTCAATCCCAGGGAACCACTATCTCAGAGGAACTAAAATTATAAGAAATTCAAAGTCAAGGGAAGTACAAAAGCCATCAGCATATTACCAGTGATGATTTGCTCATGACAAAGTAAATAAAACACATGACAGGAGACATAAATGACTGGAAAACTGGGATAGGTTGGTCCTGTCAAAAGAAAGAGAGTAAAATTATAAAGACAACTTGAGTGGCAAAGTTGGTATCTCTTAAGATACTGGGAATAACCAAAGGAAGAACTTGAGCTCAATGGTTGGATCCTTTATGGAAGAATTGTGGAAAAACATCAAAAAGCATCACACTAGGTTAAGAAGATGCAGCTAGGTTGGGAATGCCCCTTGGGATTCCTAGTTACCTTCAAAGCTCAGTTCAAGCTCACCTTCTTCTGATTCCTAGCTTCCACAGGTGCTAGTAGTTCCTTTTTTTTTTTTTTTTTTTGGCTGAGGCAATTGGGGTTAAGTGACTTGCCCAGGGTCATACAGCTAGGAAATATTGTGTCTGAGGTCAAATTTGAACTCATGTCCTCCTGACTTCAGGGCTGGTGCTCTATCCATGGCACCACCTAGCTGCCCTACTAGTAGTTCCTTTTCCCCAAATTACTTTTATTTATATATACATATGTTTATATGTATGTGCATATATGTATTTATATTGATTTCCTCAGAAGAATATAAGCTTTTTGAAGTTAGAGAATGTTTCATTCTTTATAGCACAGTCCCTGACATGCAGAAGTTACTTAATAAATACTTATGATTGGTTGCTAATAATAATTTATTTTGAAATTACTTTCCTTGCAACAATCCTATGGGAGAGGTAATACTAGTAGTGTTATTTTCATTTTGTAGATAAGGAAATTGATATTCTTCAGTTACTGAGAGAGTGACTTGACCAGGATCCCACAGCTAGTAAGAGTTTTAAGATGTGTGCCCAGTCCAAATCCCAGTTCAAATCCAGACCTCTGACCATTGCACAAAGATACCCACAAGCAGCAGGAATTAAAATCTTGCCTTTTCAAAATGGTTTCAGATTTATCAATATGACATTGTTACCTTTCATGTGTATAGGATTTTGCTTATCCACTTCCTGTTTCAACTTTCCTCTTGAGTTAGTATCATGGTTCAAGGGAACAAGGCAGGAGGAAGTCAACTGAGACAGGAGAGACAGGAGGGCTTACTTTCTATTAGGAGCTAAGCATAGAAACCTGAGAACACATTGAATATCTGACCACTTACTTCTAATTTCTCCTTATCTTAAAACTGGTCTGTGGACAGAAAATTGGGACCTGGGGGGAGGAGGGGAGGGTCATGTCTTCCCAAGTTGGCTCTGTTTCAGGCAAACAGTGTGACCTGAGGCCCCCTATCTTTGTGCCCTCTTCAAGTCTCCACTTTAGGATACGACCAGTGACCTTGAGTCTCTTGTCTCAAAGAAAGGGGACATGCCAGTGAGCTCTCTGAGGTGCATTTAGAATTTCCTGGAATCTCAGTGTGTTGGCCCAGCCCCAGCTTGTGGCAGTCCCTGAAGCTGTCAACAGCCCGATAGCCTGAAGTCAGCTCCCGTCACACTGGAAGAAGAATTTCAAGCATGTGTCTTCTATCCAATTTCTCCTCCTCTCTCTTTTTTAAAGACACAGAAGTTCAGACTTGGAAAAGAACTCATCTGTCAACCAATCAAAATCTTAACTGAGAAAGAATTCCTGGGAACCTTCAAATAATGAGGGGAAGTCATTGTCTCCAGAGGCAGCCCATTCCACTTTGGGAAAGGAAAAGGGACTCATGAGAAAGGGAATAAAATACATGGCTGGAGAAATGAGTGATTGGAGATTTGGGGTGCACTGCATAAGTCTTTAGATAGGACTTACTAGATACAGCTAGGGGGCGCCATAGCGGATAACACCTCAGGTCTGAACTCTAGAAAGACTCCTCTTCTTGAGTTCAAATTTAGCCTCAAACACTTACTAGCTGAGTGACCTTGGGGAAGTCAATCTGTCATGTTTGCCTCAGTTTCTTCATCTGTAAAATGAGTTGGAGAACCATTCCAGGATCTTTGCCAAGAAAACCACAAATGGAGTCAGTAGGAGAGGACTGAAAATAACAACTTCCTGATTCTTCACCCAGTGAACTATCCATTGTTCCAGCTAGCCGCCTCTTAATAAAACTTAAATGAAATTTTGGAACAGCTCTCCCTGTTGAGAAATTTTTCCTGATGTGGAGTCTCAATTTTTCTTCTTTATAACTGACTTTCCTTGCTCATAGTTCTATTCTTTGAGCCAAGCAGTACACGATAGGTACAGGCCTTCTAAGACTTGAGATTTTTCATGTTCTTCTCCTCTAGATACACACACACACACACACACACACACACACACACACACTAACAGCCTAAAAGTCTTCTCTCCTTCAGGCTAAATGCCCTTAGTTCCTTCAAACAGATCTTCATGTGATGTGAACTCAAGGCCCCCCTTTGGTGGCCCTTCATTGGAGGCTTTCCAGTTTATTCTTGTGCTCCCAGTAAATTGGCACTCAGAACTGAGCCAATTTTTTAGACATGGCCTGGCAAAATTCAGTGTAACTGCTACCTCCTTTTTCTTGAAAATTACGTTTCAATGAAACCCAAGTTAGCTTTCTTAGTCGACATGTCACTATTTACTAATTTAATGAGTTAATATTAATAAGCTGATGGTTAGCCAGAAAAAGATGAGGAAATAGCTCAAAATTCCACCCAGTGCCATTCTCTAATGTGGGTCAGTGGGGAAGTAGGGCTACGGAGATGGTGAGATAATTCATGTCAATATCCACAAAAGTGGACTGAGCCTAATATTTTCTGGTGCAAGTAATGCAAAGAAAGATAAAACAGAATTCCCAAGACTTCAAAAAGCTTCCAGTCTGGCTTCAGAGGCACGTCATATGCCTAAAAAGTTACCATAGAGAGTAGAAAAATGTGAATGCTAAAAAGAACTTGAAATAATCCTAGATTAGGAGAATGGGAGATTTTGGAACCTAGAGTATGGGAAATACTTAAAACATAGAATTCACTGGCTGGAAGAATTCTGAGAATACAAAATGTGAAAACTTCAAAGAGCCTTAGAACAGAGATAATGAAGCTGGGAAGGACCTTGGCAACAACACCAGAATTTCAGAAATACTAAGAATATCTGATTTGGGAAGGACTTTAGAATACAGAGTGCCAGAGCTGGGAGAATCTTTAGATTACAGAAAGTCAGATCTGCTTGAGATCTTAGGACGTGAAATATCAATGCAGGGAGGAATCTTAGAGGAAAAAAGGTCAGAGCTCTCTATTATCTCACTCGATCTCATCAACCTGCATGGATTCAGATATCACCCCAACGCATATGATTCCCAGATCTGCAAATCTGGTCTGAGCTATGGTAGTCACATGTCTTCAAGTGCCTTAATCTTAAATTGAGTGACTTGCAGAAATTTCAAACTGTGGGCCAAAAGCAGAACTTCTTCCCCTGCTGCCTCATTCTGAAGCTCCTTATTAATCAATCATTACTTTCCCAATCACCTAGACTGGAAACCTTAGCTTCATTCTTGATTCCTAAGGCCCTTTGACTCCACATGGCCAATCCATGGTCAGATTGGGTCATTTTTTCCCCCCTCTACAACATTCTCTTGGAGAGATTCCCCAGTCACTCCATTCACTTTAGCCACTCCTCTAATCGCCTCTAGCCAGGACTATTTGTAATACTCTTCCGAAATAATCCGCCTGTCTCAAGGCTGTCCTCACACCAATCCATTCAGCCACCAAGCAACTTATTTTGTTTTTTTAAAGTAGAGGTATGACCATGTCAACCCCACCCTTCTTCCCTACTAATCCTTCCCCAATGAACTCTAGTGGCACCCTATTACTTCTAAGATTAAGTATAAAATCCTGTTTGTCATTTAAAGCTCTTCACAACTTGGCCTCTTGCCACCTTTCTAGTCTTCTGACACTTTATTTTCCCCTCCCAGAATCCCTATCATCTGGCCCTGCTGTCCTACTTGTAGCTTCTCTCATGCTTCCAGTCTCCATGACTATAGGATCTGCCTATGTCTCTAGTGTTCTCTCTCTTAGGTTTTTCTTGGCTTTCTGTAAGACTCAGCTCAAAGTCTTCATTATTTATGTCTTCATAACATTATTCACATAGGCAGGAGAGGGAAGAGATTGTTAACTCTGCTTGATAAACTAGAGAGGAGAAATGAACGACCCAGAGTAATACAGGCAATGAGTGGTAGAAAAGAGATTATAAATTCTGATGCTCTATCCAGAAGAAGAAGTAGGATATATAGCATTTTAAAGTTTGCAAAGTGCTTTACACAAATTCTCTCATTTGATTCTTACAACTTTGTGAGGTGAGTGCTATTATCATTTTCAGTTTACAAATGAGGAAACTGAGACAGAAGTCAAAAGACTTGGGTAGCATCACAAAGCTATTATCTGATTTGAATTCACGCTTTACTGATTCCATGTCTAGTTCTTTATCCATTAAGCTATGCTATGTGTGGGGTGATCTGTTCTATCCTTTTCTAGGGTTGCCTTAAGGCTGACTTGGTCCTTTTGACCTGGTGTCATAGAAATGGCTCCACTTGTCTCAGGATATTTGTCTCCCCAGTTTTCCAGTTTCCTTTTCCATCTCCCTTCCACTCTTCTTTTAAAAGAAAGCTTTGCTTTCTTCCTTGGGCCTGGCTAGAATCTAGCTTGACTCCTTTTGGATCCTTACTCATCCTGAGGTAGGCAGGGGAGATACCTTGGTTTTGTAACTCAGGCTAATTGAAATTTGAGCAGAGTGAACAGCTAGGAAGTGACCGTGTGGGCTTTCATTATTGTTCATTATACCTTGGAAAGATGGCAGCATCAGGAAACAGAAAAGAAGAAGAGGTATCTGGAAAGGACATCACAAAGGACAGATAATTCCCAGACTTGATGACTAGATGTAGATAGTTGAATTAGCCAAATGGCTGAGGTATTTGGAGCCTGGGGGGGGGGGGGGAAGATAGTATTCTCTATTCACAAAAACTGGAGAAGAAAGGAGGAGCTCTTGTGGAGGAGTTGAGATGGTGGGAAGGTTGAATTCATGTTGGGGATTGGTTCTTTTATAATAACCATGTGAGCAGACTAGGGCAAGGTATCTGGACTTCAAGCCTGACACTTCAGACCCTCATTTGCCATATGACCATGGGCAAAATTGTTTCATCTTTCTGTACCTCAGTTTCCTCATCTGTGAAATGAAGAGGTTTGTTCAATGGCCTCCAAGTTTAGGACTTCTCACTCAGAACCACCACATTTCCCATTGCCCAAGTCACTAAAAAACTCACTTTTCCTTGATAGATGGAACTCTTGACCTAAGATCAGGAGGACTTGAGTATTGAGTTATCTTTCCAATAGCATGAAATTTTCTTTTTGGTTGTTTCTGTTGTTATTGAACTATCCATACCCTGTTGCTTAATCCGTCTCTCCTGCCTAAAGGCAGACATTCTTGTAAGACAAAGACATTAATAACAATAACAATAACTATTTATATAATAAATTGATGGAGGAAAATATGAAGCAGTCTTTAACAAACTATCAAAGCAGGTGTGATGGATCAGTTATTTCATCATGCCCAGTTAAAGACAGACTGACAGGTTATCTCCTCTTCAACTTTGCTCTCCCATCCCTTTTCACACCTGTTGAGAATTCAATAATAAGAACTCAAAATAAACCAAAGTTTATAATCCACTTTTTAAAACTTTTTTTTTTTTAATGATGACCATTCTCCAATTGATGGAAAATCAAAAGCTATGACATATGCCCGAAGGACTATAAAATCATGCATATTTTTGACCTAACAATACCACCACTAGGCATGAATCCAAATAAAAAGATTTTTTTAAAAAAGGAAAAGGACATATATGTACAGAAATATTTATAGCAGCTTTCTTCCCCCTCAGGACAAAGAATTGGAAACTGAAGAGGTGTCCATCATTTGGGGAATGGATGAATAAATTGTGATATATGATTATGATGGAATATTATAGTCCTTTGGGAAATGATGAGCAGGATGCTCTCAGAAAAACTTGAAAAATCCTCCATGAATTCAAGGAAAGTGAAACATACTGTAAAAAAAGTAATAACAATGTTGTGGGATCATCAGTTGTGAATGACTTTGCTATTCTCGGCAGAACAATCATCCATGACTACTCTGAAGAACTTATAATGAAAAATGCTATCCCTCTCTAGAGAAAGAACTGATTGTGTTGGAATACAAATTGAAGCATACTCTTTTTTTAAAAAAAAATATTTTTAAGGGTTTTTTGTGGGGGAGAGTTATATTTTCTTTCACAACATAGTTTTTATGGAAATGTTTTTCATAACTTCACATATGCCTTCTTAAAGGAAAGTGGAATGGAGAGAATCTGGAACCTAAAGTTTGAAAAACAAATGTAGAAAATTTACATGCAACTGGGGAAAATATTAAATATAAAAAAGTGCTTTTTTTTAAAAAAGATTTGCAATATACCTTACAAATATTAACTTAATTTGATCCTCACAACATGTCTCCTGGGCAAAAAGTATTGTTATTATTATTATTAGTAGTAGTAAATTACCATAAACCTCATTTTATAGATGAGGAAACTGAGGCAAACAGAGGTCAAGTGACTTGTCCAGAGTCACATAGTCAGGAAATATCTTGAGCCTGAATTTGAACTCGGGTCTTTCTGAGTGCCTAGAGTAGATTTGGAAGTTTAGAAATATAGGCCCTGGAACTGGTTAAAATTAGTTGACTGGGAAGAGGACTAAAACCTGCTTTGGCTTCTTTAGCATGGAGATGGAAGATGGTTCACTAAATTTTTCGAGTATTTTAGCATTCACAAAAGTTTCCCTAAACAATCCTATAAGATAAGTATCTAAAATATTATTTCCCCTATTTTACAGAAGTAAGAAGAAGGAACCTTAGAATGGAAAGTGTCAGAACTGGAAAGAACCTTGGAACATTGAATGTTAGAGCAGGGAAGATCTTAAAAAATGTGAGACTGGGGAGGAACCTTAGAGCATAAAATATCAGTTTTTCTAACTATTCCAAATTTTCATTTGAGTTAAATCATCAACATCAGGATCATTCCAATCTAGTCACCTGTACTCCAAGAGTTGACAATCCCTTTTTTCCCTGTCTTCTCCCCAATCAGAAGAAGCCCTGATTGATCTCTGTCTCTTTATATCTCTTATCTCAGAGCATCCAATATGTCCAAAGGATTCATTCATTCCTTTTCGTGAATCAACTGCTGCTGCTTAACTCCCCTCAACTATTTTGCCTTGAGCATGATGGAATTGTTATCTCTATGGGGCCAGAGGAGGTACAGTGGGGAGAAGAGAACTTTTATTAAATTGTCTCCCTTTGGATACAACTTGTCTTCAAGCCAGTCATGATTTATTCCGCCTTTGGCAATCTTTGTTTCTAGAAATTAATTCCATTATTTGGACTTGGGGGATAGGGGTGGAATTACCCTTTTATCCTGGTGCAGGATATATCTTGTACAATTGTTTTCATATTTCCCTGCATTAGATTGCAAGTTCCTTAAGGGCAGGGAGCTTCTCCTGCCTTTCTTTTTATGTCTGGTTCTTAGTTGAGTATCTGATGTGTCAGTAAGTGCTTAATAAATGCTCATTGATTAATTAATCTTGTTAGTGTGAGTTAATACAAAGCAAGTGGAATTCTGGACTGAGAATCAGAAGACCTGAGTGCTAATCCCAGCACTTCCATTCCTTGGCTATATAATTAGCTGTGTCTGGATCAGATTTTCCTCATCTACCGAATGAAGAGACAATTTCATGGTTTCTAAGATCCCCTTATCTTCCCACTCTCCCTTTCTTACCTTTGTACATTTGAAGCTAGGAGCTCCTTAGATGACTTTCTAAAATGGCTTGAACCCAGATCTCCCAGCTTCAATTCAGAATGCTTTTCCACTTGCCCGATTGGCGTTTTCAGCTCTGACATTCTATGTTCTAAGGTCCCTCTCACTTATGATGTTCATACTCTAAGATCTCTCTAATCTTTCACATTCCTTAAAGAATATAAACTCCCTTCCAGTTCTTGATATTCTCTGTTCTGAAATCCTCTCATAAGCATTCTGCCAAAGAAATTGCAAGTGGATGGGGGTCTGCATTTCTCCCATTGCCAGAGGATTTGCTTATTGAAAGAAAAAGGAGGTGAAGAGTAACCTTTTAGTGGGAATAGTCTGGATCAGGAAATCAATGATAACACCAGCTCCTGGGAGGATAGACAGATTTCCACATTCCCTGGGACAAAAGCAGGTGAGTGTGTGTGAGAAATAAAAGGGGAAAGGCCTGTAATTCCTTAGCAGAATATAACCTCTTTGAGGGTAGGTACTGGGATCTTTGTACATCCAGCCCCTAGTGCAATCAAGCAAGCAAGCAAGCAAGCAGTTATTAAATACCTATTACATTCTAGACTCTGTGTTAGATTACAAAGATACAAAATTGAAAATTCTTATTTTACCTTGTAATGTAGAGATCATATGTTCGTAAATAGCAACATCCTTATATAGAGAGTTACAAGATTTGTATAAAACCAGATGCCTTATGGTACCTTTGGAAAGGAAGGCACAACAGCTAGGAGTAAGGGCTGGGGAGACTAGGAGAAACCTAAAGGAAGCTATTGAATTGAGTGTTTTTTTATATGTTCCTTTTATTTTTAAATTTCCGAATAGTATTTTATTTTTCCAATTACATGTAAAGATAGTTTCAACATCCATTTTTGTAAGATTTTTCTCCTTTTCTCCTTTCCCTCCCCAAGACAGTAAGCACTCTGATATAGATTGTACAATTACAATAATTTTTAATGTTTCCATTAGTCATGTTATGAAAGAAAAGTCAGAACAAAAGGGAGAAACCATGAGAAAGGAAAAGCAAACAACAACAACAACAGCAACAACAAGATGAAAGAAGTATTCATTCTCTGCATTCAGTCCTCATAGTTTTCTCTCTGGATGCAGATGACCTTTTCTATCCCAAATCTATTGGAACTGTTTTGAATCACAGTATTGCTGAGAAGAGCCAAGTCTGTCATTGTTAATTATCATTTAATCTTGCTGTTACTGTGTACAATGTTGTCCTGTGTTGAATGGATCTTGAAAAGAAATCAGGATTAAGGTATGATTAACTGAAAGATGGGAAATGGAATGTTCTGTGTGAGCAAATTTTGGGACCAGTGTACATGACTAGGCAACCTTTGTTTAATTAATGAATGAAATTCTGAAATCCCTTCTTTTGGGTCTGTTCCTCCCATCTTCCCTAAGTAAAAAAAAAAATACCCATAATTTTCATAGAATCACGGGCAGTTCAGTGCTTATGGGCCAGTCTGGATGCTGTATGACATACAAGATATCAAGCATTCTTGCTTTGGTAGAGTAGGTAATTCAAATCAATTCTTGGATGAAAGAAGGGAGAGGGATTTAATTGACCCTAGAAGATGACTTTGTATATGGCAAGGAAACCTCCTTCAAATGGAGAATGGGAGACAAAGAACTGGTACCCAAGACAGAGAGGAAGTTGGAGCCTTCTCAGTTTCTTATTCCTTCTTGAATGGATTCTAGGTCTAAGGTGGAGGGTTCAGAGGAAGCAGCAGGTGATTCACTGGAACTTGAGCCACTGTGAAAACTCTCTTCTCCTTCCCTGTTGTTCTTGAGCTGACTATCTTGGGGTTATGAGTGTGAGTGTGTGTGTGTGTGTGTGTGTGTGTGTGTGTGTGTGTGTAGGGGGGTGGGGGAAGAAGAGGAGACCTTGATGCACATCAGCTCAATTTACATGCACTTGCTGATGAAATAATACTAGGGTTACTTAGCAACCAGCGTATTTACCTGGGGAGGGAATGCCTGGAAAGCTGGCACTGCCTCAGTGTCTATGTCTATGTGTGAATGAACGTATTGTGTCAATGAGTGTGTGTGTGTGTGTGTGTGTGAAAGTAGGTGTGTGTATCTGCCTGGATGTGTGTCTTGTATTAGTATACGTGCTCCATTTTCTATGGGGGTGTCTAAGGAAAAGTGAAGTTCTTAACATTCACTGAGAGTCAGAAACCCACCCAGATACACCCAGCCAGATTCACAAACACCCATCCTTGGTAGCTAAAACAAATAGTTGGAAAAACATACACAAACAGTAGCTCTCTCTCTCTCTCTCTCTCT
>JAJPUD010000348.1:350072-382284 GCA_023553655.1 Myrmecobius fasciatus
AGAGGAGAAGCAGAAAGAGGGAAGAGACAGATTGGGAGAAGATATAGAGGGAAAAAATATAGGGAGACCAGAGAAAGTAAGAGATCTGAGGGGGGAGAAAAGAAAGGAGGGAGATCGGCAGGAAACAACAGGAAAGAAGGGGAAACAGAGGAGGGGCAGGCAGGCAGATAGAGAGATCCTCAGGGAGAGAGGCAGACAGAGATATTCGGGGAGACAGGGAGAGAGGAAGGAGAAGGAGGCAGCAGAGAGGGCTGGGGTGTGTAGGAGGGAACTGGGTGGGGGGGAGAGGCCTAGAGAGAGGGGAAGAGAAAGGGGGAGATGGGGGAAGAGGCCTGGAATGGGGGGAGGAGGCGCGTCTGTCCCTATGAAGTGTTGGGAAGGCAAAACCAGGATCCATAACTTGGAAATTATAAAAGGAAGTAAATCCATCAAAGTGAATTCATTTGGGAATACAATTAGGAGAGGGGTTGAACGAACAAAAGGAGCCCACATTGGACCGGGCTTTGCCGCTGAGTGACAATGTGCAGGCTAGGAAGGGATGGAAGCCAGGGAAGGAGGGGGGAAGAGGGAGGAGGGATGGGGAAGGAAGGGGGAGATTTAAAAAAAAAAAAATGTTGAGCAAGGACAGGAAAAAAAAAATCAAACCAAAAACCAGCAAATGGGATTTGTAAGAGATTCTGGACAGGAAACTAAATCGATGTACATTCATTCTGGCTTCTGGGAATTTGGAAGGGTTTTCATTTTCTTTTTCAGCAAAGGAGCCTTTGTCATTAAATACACGAGTCTTAGGAGCAAATATCTCTGCTCCCTTGCCTGAGGAGGTATGCATTCATGGATATATATTTGTGTGTATCTGTGTACATCCTAGGAGAGTAGGTACTTGGAGCTGAGTCTTTAAAATTCTGTTGGTTTATTGCCTTCATTTCATAGAGAAGGAAACTGAGGTCCTCAGACCCTGTCCTAATTGTATTTCCACTTGGATTTCCTTTGATGAATTTATTTCCTTTTCTAACATTTAAGTTAAGGGTCTTAGTTTTACCTTCCCTACATTTCATGGGGACAGAGACATCTTCTCTCCCCACCCCCTTCTAATAGAGAGCACTACAAGGGACTCTAAGGAGTCATCCGGCCATCACCGACATTTTACAAAAAAGGAAACTGAGGTCTTTGCATCAGGCTTGAAATTCATGTTCTCTGGCCAGAGTTTTTAAGAAAAAAAGCTGTCTACTTCCTTAAAATATGTTCATTTTAATTCAATTCAGCAGAGGGGAATTGAGTCCTGTCTGGTTCAAGACATGATGCTGGACCCTTGGATTACAACAATGTAAATAAAAGTACCTGGCCTTTAATAAAGATTAAATAGCTGAATATGCATATGAGATTATTTGTGATATCATTGACATAGGGGAACTCCCAGTCAGCAAATTCCTTTCTCTAATGTAGATCAACACTAAAATCTCTACTTTTAGAGAGTTATTTAGATTATGTGACTTTCCCAAGGACATCCAGCCAGTATGTATCCAAGGCAGTACTTGACCCTAAATTTTCTTGAGTTCCTAACTACTTCGATATTCAAGATCATCTAAGTAATCCTGGCTCCAGCAGTTAGCACAGTGCCTGGCACTTAGCAGGGACTAAAATGCTAATTGACTGACTAACCAATTCCTGCACCGATAAGTATGTCTGCAAGATATGCCAAATGATTTGGAAGAGGAAGAGCTCACTACCTACAGCTGGGAGGGTAGGAGGAACAGGAAAGACCTCAGCATAGCAGGCCTCCCCTGTGGAGGGCTTTGAAGGAAGCAATTTCATTATTTCAAGAGGAATTGTACCCACTGGATCCTTAGTGAGGATCCACACTCCCAGCAGAGCATCCCAGAAAGCCATTCCCATTGCTGGGTTCTTTGTGGGAAAACTGAGACCCAGGAAGCCGAGATCTCATCTTTTGTCGGAAATCTCCCAGACTGCGGCTGTGGACCAGTCATTTAAGCCCTGTGTACCCCAGATGGCCCTTTTAAGCTTCCAAGTTGCAGAGCAGGTGTTGAGAAATCTTTATGGATGGAGTTTCCTTCGCTGATGTCAATCCCTAAGAACTCTGGTCCAGAAAAAAAAAAAAAAAAAAAAAAAAAAGAAACAAAAATCGATTAAGACTGGGAGTGTTAGGGGATTGCAAACTCCTTGAGGACAGGACCAAATTCACTCTTGTCTTTATCCCCTTCCCCCATAGTAGGCCTTTGCACATATCTGGTCCTTAATAAATGTTGAGTTGTTTTGAATACCACCCACAAATCCCAGTGCACAGAAACACATACACAGAAAGGTGTATATCTATTGGGATGCGAATGCACATAGTGTTAATACACAAACCTGGAGGCATGGACTTACACATATACACCCACTGGTCGACACACCTAGGCACTCCCCTTGGAGCACCAGTTGCACTGACCCTCCCAGTATGGATTTGACCCTGCAGGCAGATTGACTGTCAATCTGAGCTCCGGGGAGGAACCATCTTGCAGGCTGTGATTGGGACTGAAATGATATCCTGAGTGCCAGTCTCCCCTAGCTCCAGATCCCCCAATCCTCTTCCCCAAGAAAAAGTGTTCTCTTGCTTCTGTATATGACCACCCCTTATGCCCTTGGAAATGGCCAAGGGCCCTTTGGAACTACTGGAGCATCTGTCCAATGACACTGTCAGCCCATTCAGTATCACTCCTCTTGGCCATTTCCACAGTGGGTAGTTAGCCCATCAAAACCAGGCTCTAGTTCTTGCTGGACAGGAAGCATTAGTCTGGGAGGGAAATAGGGAACTCCCCAAATCTCTTGGGGGAAGGGGCTGGTTTTCTCAGCTCTCTTGGAGACTAGAGAGAAATGACAGGTGACCCAGAGGCTTCTCCCCAAAGCAGATGGTTTAGTTTAGTGAACATCAGTTTCAATATCAACACCCCCACCAGGCCCCCCATCAGCACTAACATCACCATCACCTTTGAAAGAAAAGAGAGACAGAGACAGAGTCAGACATGCAGACACACACACAAAGCCAGAGGTAATCACAAAGGCAGTGAACTTGTTTCTTTGAAAATACTTTGATGGCTATATTTTATATTATTGATTTCCTTTGTAATCCTATTTTTTTTCATTTAAAAACATTATTCTGAAAAGGAATCCCTAGGCTTCACCAGATTGTCCAAAAGTCCAGGTTACACAAAATTCTCTGAGAAAGAAGGAAAATGAGGAGAAGAAGGAAAACACACACACACATACACACATATACAAAGAGAGAGAGAGAGAGACAAAGAGAGAGAGAGAGAGAGAGAGAGAGAGAGACAAAGAGAGACAAAGAGAGAGACAGAGAGGAAGGAGAGGGAGAAGGAGAGGGAGAGAGAGACAGAGAGAAAGAGAGTGATATATAGAAAAAGAGGGACACACACATAGAGAGACAGAGACAGTATTAAAAGGGAAAGGAATAAGCATTTGTTATTGTTCAGTCTCAGTCATACCACAAAATCAGAATATCATCTTGTTTTTGATCTTCACAATAGCTCTTTGGTGATCTTTATCTTGATTTTACAGTTGAGGAAACTGAGGCAAACAGATAAGGTAACTTGCCCAAGATCATCCTACTAAGTGTCTGAAGTGGGATAAGCTATAGTCACTCTGGGTCCTGTCCTTGATGCCCTGGGATATGTGGTTGCATTGAAGAGAGAGACAGTCAGAGACAGAGAGACTTGTGGGAAGGAGAAGCCACATAGAGCCAAAGCCAGAGACAGAAGCCTGAAAGAAAGGAAAAGGTACTAAGGTGTCTCTTGGAGACCATTGTCTCCTCAGGGGTCCCAAAATGAGCAGAGCTTGTTAGATTTGGAGGAGGTAGAAGATGAGAGGCAGATGTCGAGAATCCCTGCAAAGTGAAGCTATAGTTAAGGTGTTTGTGTTTAGGGCTTCAGGTACCTTCCTTTCCCCAAAGTTTTGCAAGGTTGACAGGCCAACCTGGAATAAACTATACACCAGTATAGTTTATATTATACTGAGGACTAGAAATAAAACTACTGCATTAGAACCAGATGCAGAATGAAGGCAGAGGGGAGATGGTGGAGACCAGATGGTTTCCCCAGCCAAGTCTTGAGCTGGTAGGTAGAGGGCGATTCTGGGCTTGGGGCAGACCATAATTCAGGCAGGGACTTAGCTCCTTCCAGGAACAATTCTGGTCAATGTGGAAAAGCCATCCCTTGGTCAGTAGTGATGGGAGAGGAAGAGACATGGACTTAGTGCATAGGTGGGTGGAAGACTGTATGGTACAGTGGATAGAACATCAGACCTGGAGTCAGGAAGAGTCATCTTCTTGAGTTCAAATCCAGCCTGACACTTATTAGCTGGATGAACCTTGGCAAATTGCTTAACACTGTTTACCTCAGTTTCTCATCGTTAAATGAGTTGGAGAAGGAAACAGCAATCCACTCTACTATCTTTGCTAAGACATCCCCAAATAGGGTCAAGAAGAGTTGGATACAATCGAAAAAACAAAACAAAACAAAACAAACAAACAAACAAAAAAAAAAACAGGTAAAAGGCACTTCCCCTTTCCTAAGCACATTTGACATTGGTTGGGACAGTAGTACAGGTATAGTGAAAGTTCATAGGCTCTTCTGTTACTGAGGGACTGGGAAAGAGGGGGCAGGAAGAGAAATGGGGAGAAGGAGACAGGAGCAAAACATTATGAGTATGTTACGGAAAGAGAGGAAGAGAGAAAAAGAGCGAGAAAAGAAATTAGAGGGAAGTAAGAGAGGGCGGGGGAGAAGGAAGTGTCAGATGAAGAGAGAAAGGGGAGAAAGAAGGAAGAAAGAATTTCTTGAAATGTGTAGCATTTTACACATATCATCTCATTTGAGCTTCAAAACCTGTGAGGTAAAGGATATAGTTATTCCCATTTTACAGAGAAGCAAACTGAGACTGAGAGAGCTGAAGTCACTAGCTTAAGGTTATACACCTAGTGTCTGAGATAGGATCTGAAGTAAGATCTTCCTGCTTCCAAGCACAGCTCTCTAGAGGTTTCATATACTCCCAAGTCTCTGTTGAATTTACCTTTTCAATCAATCAATCAATTAAAATACGTTTATTAAATGATTTTTATTGGAATAGAAAACTGAACTCAGATCCAGAAAGACCCTGACCCGAGTTTCTCCTCTGACAGATACTGGCTACATGAAGTCATTTAATCTCTGACAAATCAAGGGTGTAGACAACTCTCAGATTCTAAGTTGCAGAGAAGGTGCTGACCTCATTAGTGGAGAAAGTTTCTTCCTCTAGGAGTTCACTAAGTCATTGAAATCATAGGACCAGACCTTATCCCTATCCCTACCATGTGCCTGGAACTGTGCTTCATGACAGGGATACAGATATAAATAATGAGACTGAGAGATTATTTTTACATCCCCCCCCCAAAAAAAATGTCCTCCAATTTAGCATCTCTTCTTGTATCATTTCTCTGGTCAGTTTTCTCTTTGAGGACCTCACATGAAATCAGGAAGAGTTCAAATCTATTCTCAGATACTTACTAGCTCTATGACCCTGTGCAAGTCACTTAACCCTATTTACCCAAGAGGATATCCTTCCAGTTGGCACCCTTCTTGTCTCCTCCCTCTCTTCTGGTCTCCTTAAGTAACATCCCCAATCATATGACTCCTTTGTTCAGAACCCAACTATGAGATCCCATAGTCTCCTATCTCAACATCAAAATCCTTAGTCTTTATTGGATTTCCTGCTACTCCACTATACCTATATACTCTATCATCTGGTTAAAATTAATTTTCCTTAGTTTCCCAAATGTGTTTGTCAGAACATTGTCAAAGGAAAGGAAAAGAAGGGAAGAGAAGGGAGAAAAAGAGAAACAGAAAGTGGAATAAAATGAAGAGAAAGCATTAGAAAATAAAATAGCTAAAGCAAGTGATATATTTAATTAATAACTAATCACATTTATATAATATATAGCTAAGCAATAAAAGTCTTATTGTTTTCATTTTATGGATCAGGAAACTAATGCTCAAAGAAGTAAATGATTTGCTTATACAGCTAGTGTTAGAATCACATTTTGAACTCACTTTTCCTGTCTTCAGGTCCATCATTCTTTCCACTACATTAATCAGACACTATTCCACCCAGCTTCTCCACATTTCCCATTCTCTCTTTAGGATTACTTCTCTTTCCTCATATGTTAAATGGGTATAACAATGGGTATAACAACACTATCTCCAAAGGTTACTGTGAGGACCAAATGAGATAATGTTGGTAAAAAGTACTTAGCCCAGTGATTGACACATAGTAGTTGCCATATAAATATTAATTCCCTTCTCTCTCCCATTTTTGTTGGGAATTAAAAAAAAAAGGTGATAGTAAATGTGGGTAGAAGGAACAGAGGGAGATGGTCTCTGAATTTCTGGTTGAGCCTATTTTTAGTGTTAAGCTTTTCTTCTGTGAAAAATGAGGAGATTGGATCTAAGTTCCCTGAAAATTTAAAATGGACCTTGTGCCTGTGTCTTATCCCTATCCTATTCATTTCTGTTCCTAATCAGAGCAGCAATTAGACAGATAGAGCAAGAGGAGAAAGCCAATGTAGAGAGTCAGAGACTGGACCAGAGAGGGAAAGTGAGGGAAAGAAAGTGCTTTTTTTCTTTCTCCCTTCCTTCCTTTTTCTTCCTTCCTTCCTTCCTTCCTTCCTTCCTTCCTTCCTTCCTTCCTTCCCTCCTTCCTTCCTTCCTTCTTTCTTTCTCTTCCTTCCTTCCTTTGTTATGGTTCTTTTTTCTTTCTCTTTCTTTTTCTTCCTTCCTTCTTTTCTTTTTCTTCCTTCCTTTCTTCTTTCCTTTCTTTCTTTCCTTCCTTATGGTTCTTTCTTTTCTGTTCTCTTTTTTCTTTTTCTTCCTTTCTTCCTCCCGCTCTTTCTTACTTTTTCTTTCTTTCTGTCTGTCTTTCTTTTTTCTTTCTCTCTTTCTTTTTGTCTCTTCTTTCCTTCTTTCTTTATGGTTCTTTCTTTTTTCTCTCTCTTTTTCTTTCTTTTTCTTCCTTCCTTCCTTCTTTTCTTTTTCTTTCTTTCTTCCTTTCTTCTTTTCCTTCCTATGGTTCTTTCTTTTTTTGTTCTGTTTCTTTCTTTCCTCCCCCTTTTCCTTCCTTCCTTCCTTCTGGTTCTTTTTTCTTTCTCTCTCTTTCTTTTCCTTCCTTCCTTCTTTCCTTCCTCCCTCCCTCCCTTTCTTACTTTTTCTTTCTTTCCTTCTGTCTCTTTCTTTTTGTCTCTTGCTTCCTTCCTTCCATCCTTCCTTCCTTTCTCTCTCCCTCTCTTTTGTCTTTCTTTCCTTCTCTCCCTCTCTCCCTCTCTCTCTCTCTCTCTCTCTCTCTCTCTCTCTCTCTCTCTCTCTCCCTCTCTTACAATGTCTCTGCATCTATCAGGCTTCAGTTTTCTTCCGCTGTATCCTGCCAAGTTCCAGGACAGACATGGCTGGCTGCAACTCTAAGAACTCTGGGATGGCCTGGGAGATTATTTTTATACCAAAAGAAAAAAAAAAAAAAAGCACTGTGGCTGGGAACGTGCTCAGGACCCAGCTAGTGTGCTTTGGGGCCTGGCCCAGCTATGCACAGGCCCCTCCAGGGGAGCATTCCTCACCTCCCCCCTCCGCCCCTCTCCCTGGGCAGGCTCAATGGGCAGGCTTCAGGGCCTGTGGCCCACGATCACCTAAAGGTAGGGCCATGCCTTCCCAGCTGGCCCCTCAGCCTTGGTCCCCTCTGAAAGTGATCTGGGGATCAGAGTTTTGATGTAATTCGTGTCTCTGTCCAACTAGTTTCTTTGGCCCAGGCTTGGAAATGTGGTGGTCACAGTTGACATCAATCATGTCTCCGTCTGGGGGGGTGGGGTTGGGGGATGAGGATAGGATATCAGAGAGGTGACCAAGCATACGCCACATGATTCAAATCATCTCAGCATTGATTAATTGGGTTCATTCTGAGTTTCTGAATCATCACAACTGTTGTTCCCCTCCACCTAACATCAACAGGCCTTTAAAGGGAAAGTATCCATTTACCCCCATGCATGTGATACATTAGAGGCCATCAACTCCGATTAGATGTTAAATGCTGGATGAGTTTTAGGCAAACTCGATTTGCTCAAGATCCTTTTCAAAGGTTCGGCAATGATTAGACAATCCCCCCTCCACTTCTTCCCCTTTCTCCGGCAGCTTTTCCCCAAACGTGTTTTGGCTCCAACCCCTGACATATGGGAAGAAGTGTGTGCCCTACCAGAGGGTGCCTTGAATTGGAGAAGGGGCCCTATGGGCCACTTAAAAGAGAGACAGTTTCTTTAAAAAGAAGGAAAAAAGGTCCAAGACAAAAAACAACCCCAGATGCCAAATTTACGTTCAAAAGTGGAATATCCAGAGCCATCTTCTGCTTCACGCTGGAGAAATAGCTCTGTCTTGTGTCCTAGAACAAACATACAAGTTCCTTCCCCATTTGCGCCCTTTAAAGAAAGCAAAAGTCCAATTCGTTTTCTTATCGCAGATTCCCACGTTTAATGGAAAAATACGCTTTAACAATTCTTGTTATGGATACATTGCTCAGGTCTTTATGCTTGGGACAAAGGGATGGAAGTGTGGGAGGGGTCAAGGAGAAGAGAAAAAAGGAACAGAGAACTGTTTCCCTGTCTTTGGATTCCTGGGTAATAAAGAAGATGATCTCTTAGAATGTTTTTCTGTACTATGTCCAAAGGGCTATCAAACTTTTCATCTTTGACTCAGCAGTGCCATTACTGGGTCTGTATCCCAAGGAAATCTTAAAGGAAAGAAAAGAACCCATATGTGCAAAAATGTTTGTTGCAGTTCTTTTTATGGTAGCAAAGACTTGGAAAAAGAGTAGATGCAGATTGGTTAAGATGATAAGAAAAGATAATGATAAGTGTTGGAGGGGTTGTGGGAAAACTGGGACTTATGCATTGTTGGTGGACTTGCGAAATGTGACTATTCTGGAGAGCAATCTGGAGCTATGCCCAAAGGGCTCTCAAACTGTGCATGCCCTTTGGCTCAGCAGTGCCATTACTGGGTCTGTATTCCACGTGAATCATAAAGGAAGGAAAAGGATCCACATGGGCAAAACTATTTGTAGCAGCTCTTTTTCTGATAGCAAAGGATTGGAAAATGAATAGATGCCCATCAATTGGGGAATGGCTAAATAAGTTGTGGTAGATGAAGGTAATGGAATATTATTATTCTATAAAAAATGATCAACAAACTGATTTTAGAAAAGCCTGGAAAGATTTACATGAACTGATGGTGAACAAAACAAGCAGAACTAGGGATACATTGTATACAGTAACTGTAAAAATGTGTGATCAACTATGAAAGACTTGTTCTTCTCAGTGGTTCAGTGATCCAAACAATCCCAATAGACTTTGGACAGAAAATGCCCTCTGCATCCTGAGAAAGAACTAAGGAGACTGAATGTAAATCAACACATGCTATGTTGACTTCTTTTTTCACTTTTTTAAATCTCTCCCATGGTTTTCCCCTTTTGCTCTGATTTTTCTCCCCCAACATGATACATAAAGCAATATATGTTAAAAATAAATAAAAAAAAAGAAAAAAATTCCATTTCTCCATAACATAGTGTTAAGGGGATAGTGTGATGATCAGGATTGTTCAACCATTCCTATTTTGTCCTTCACCCTTCTATTACTCGTTACCCAGACATGTTTTCCCAATATAAATAGTCTCCTTCCCCTTTGGTAAATAGTTTCCAAGGACTTGGAAGTTCCTTTGTCTTTTTGCTAAGTTCAAGTCCCCAGTCAGATATAGGTCTTTTGGCAAAACACCTCAGGGTTAGATCTATCTCTTTCTCTTCACCAGGGATGTTGGTTCTTCAGTTGCTTCTCCCCCAAAATTTTTTTGGAAGTACAACTCTGTCTAGTAATTGCAAATAACTACTGGTAATTAGTTAAATTAGTCATTTGTAGAGTTTGAAATTGGTTTGGAAGTCAGTTTAGGCAAAGTAAACCTTTAAAACAAAGAAAGGTAAACACTTTTTTTCTACCCCATGCAGAGAAAAAAAGCTCTTGGGGTGTGTGTGTGTGTGTGTGTGTGTGTGTGTGTGTGTGTGTGTGTGAAATTTCAACAAACAGCTTCTATATTTGATTTCATTGACCCAAATAGTCTTAATCCCAGAGTCTGAGATTCTCTGTGTAGTTGCTTCTGCCTATGCCTTTTATATCCTGACTTCATCTGGCTTTTTAAAGCTTCTCATTTTCCAACTCCATGAGTCCTCCACTCATTATCAACCTCTATCCTGGATTCATTGAACCAGTACATATTTCATCCAGCAAAGAAGAAAAAAGTACTTTCCAAACAGACTCAGAGATGATAACTTTGTTGGAGAACACAGCTTCAAAGAATGGGACTTGTAGCAGCAAATGAGAGAGTTGGTCAGACCCTGGGAACCAAGCAGAGCAAACTACCCATCAGCGATGCTGACCCAAGATGCTGAAGAGAAATGGGAATTCCATTTCTTGTCATAACTGGAATTATGAGTTGCTTTTTTGGCCATACTAAATATCCTTCACAAATCCATCTTTATCATTTTCCTTGAAGTTTTCTCAGATTTATTGGGATAAATTTGTTTTCATTTTTGTAGCAACTATTTTCACTCAATGTAAAAAATATTAAACAAAATAACTTTGTTGAGATCAAATGAAATCTATTCACTTATTTTAATAAAAATACACATACAGAGGTTCATGAGCTATAGTATTATAAGTGTAGCCTCACAGGTTCACCCCTAGAATCCAAGGTAGCAGTCATTTTCTGGGGACCAAATCCTTAAGTGTCAGGTGGGTTGGAGAAGTAGTCCAGTTGGGGTTTAAGGTAAGCTAGGAGGGTACAAAGTAATTCCTAGAACCCAAGGTAGCAGTCACTCTCTGGGGACCAAGTCTTCAAGTGTCAGGTGGGCTGGAGAAGTAGTCCAATGGGGGTGTAATGTAAGTTAAAAGGGTACAAAATAATTCCTAGGACCCGTGATAGCAGTCATCCTCTGGGGACTAAGTCCTTAAGCGTTAGGTGGGTTGGAGAAGTAGTCCAGAGAGGGTGCAAGGTGAGCTAAGAGGGTGTAAAGTAATTCCCAATGCCTAGCACATAGTAGGTACTTTGCAAATGCTTGTTAGATTGTAATAGAGGTAGCTCTGATTTGGATCCAATGATTTTGAGGTTCCCTGGGGCTGCTGTTAAAGAGTGTGACAGAAAAGATCAGTCTCAAAATTTCAAGAAAGTAACACAGAGACAGCCAGCCAGCCAGTCAGCTAGACAAAGAGGCAAACAGAGCAATGTACACCCCCACATCCCTCCCCTCCGCACACATAGACATACATAACTAGGGACAGACAAGTCGGGGGAAAAGTTAGTCCAAGCTTAGGAGAAAATGTAAGGCCTTAAAACAATTTCCTGAACCAGAAGGTGTTCAGTTCTTAGGATCCTGGCATTCTTTCCCTCCTCCCCACCCAGATCCCCTCCATTGTCACGAGCCTCCAAGTCACCAGCCGGGGGCAGAGGCCGGGGCGCCTCAAAGACATTTCTGGGCTATCACAAATTAGGCATCATGACCGCTGTGCAGGATTAAATCAGAGAGGAGATGATGGACTGGGAAAGAGGATCAAAGGCAGCCAGGCCCAGGATTAATTGGCAGAACTCCCAATGAAGCACACTCAGGCATGGATGCCTGGCAGTAGGAAAAAACAGTAAAGCATTCCTATCGGCAGATAGAGAAATATGGACTCGAGTCACCTCCTCCTCCTCTTCCTCCTCTTCCTCCTCTTCCTCTTCTTCCTCTTCCTCCCCCCCCTCCTCCTCCTCTTCCTCCTCCTCTTCTTCTTTCTCCTTCTCCTCCTTCTCTTCTTCCTCCTCTTCCTCCTTCTCTTTCTTCTTCTTTTTCTCCTCCTCCTCTTTCTTCTTCTCTTTCCCATCTCTCTCCCTATTCTTTCCCTTTTTGTTTACCAAAATACATTAATTTATTGTTTCTCATTACCTATTCATTTATCATTTAAAAATATTACGAGTGAAAGTACAAATAAAAACAGTCATCATAAGAACAGGGTATCAGTTGGTGATTTTTTTTTTTTTTTTAGCATAGGAAACTTCCAGATGAGGAAATTCTCTCTACCAATGAAGGTTGGTACCCTCTTTTATAGCTTACTATCTCACAGAATCGTCCAAATCATTGAAAGCCTGAGCAACTCTCCCAAAATTACAGAGATGCTAACGCAATCTAAGGGGAATCTAAACCCAATTCTTTTGGGCTCAAAATAATAACCAGACTCAACAGCTGAAGTCTGCAAAGTGTTTCACTTACCATTTAATTTCACCTTCTCACAAGATCCTGAGAAGTGTATTCTAGTATTAGCTCCATTTTACATATGAGGAAACAGAATGAGAAGTAAGGTGACTTGTCCATTGTGTTATGCTGTCAATTCAGGGGTTGAAGCAGTCTTTGAACTCAGGTCTCTTGACCTGACTCCCTAACTATTCTTATCATCTTGTCTTTCAAAGAATATCAGGAGTCTGTATTTCTTAATTAATCAATAAGAATTTATTACATTATTATCATATTCAGTCATTTTTTCAGTCATGTCTGACTCCTCATGACCCCATTTTGGGGGGTTTTCTTGGCAAAGATACTAGTTTTCCATTTCCTTCTCCAACTCATTGTACAAATGAGGAAACTGAGACAAACAGGATTAAGTGACCTGTGGGAGGTAACAGAGCTAGTAAGTGTCTGAGACTAGATTTGAACTCAGGAAGATGAGCCTTCTTAACTTCAGGCAGGTGAAGTATTTTATCCCCTCTGCCACCTAGCTGCTCATATACTATTATATATATTATTTTTTTACATAACTATATTATATTTCATTATATTAGTTGGATCAAATGAGTTTTTTTTTTTATTTTAAGCTTTTTATTTGTATAACATATGTATGGGTAGTTCCCCAACCTTGATCTTTACAAAGCTTTCCAATACAAATTTTACCCCCAGTCCCCTCCCCTCCCCTAGATGGCAGGAAGTCCACTACATGTTAATAATGTTGAAATGCTTGAGAAGTTATGCAAGAAAAATCCTATCTACAAGAAAAAAAAAAAAAGAATCAGAGAAAGGCAACACAACGCAAGCAAATGTCAATAGAGATCATGAAAATGTTACGTTGTGGTCCATATTTCATGTCCCTCTTTCTGGGTGTATATGGTTTTCTTCAGTGAACAACTGGAACTGGTTTGAGACAATTCTTTATTGCAGAGAGCCATGTCCATCAGAATTGATCATCATGTAATACTGTTGTTGCTGTGCATGATGATCTCCTGGTTCTGCTCGTTTCACTCAGCATCAGTTCATGCAAGTCTTTCCAGGCCTCTCTGAAATCGTCCTGCTGGTCGTTTCTTACAGAACAATAATATTCCATAACATTCATATACCATAATTTATTCAGCCACTCTCCAATTGATGGGCATCCCTTCAGTTTCCAGTTTCTAGCCACTACAAAAAGGGCTGCCACAAACATTCTTGCACATGTGGGGCCCTTTCCCTCCTCTAAGATCTCTTTGGGATATAGGCCCAGTAGAAACACTGCTGGGTCAAAGGGTATGCACAGTTTGACAACTTTTTGAGCATAGCTCCAAATTGCTCTCCAGAATGGTTGGATCTGTTCACAGTTCCACCAACAATGTATTAGTGTCCCAGCCCTCCCAGGATCAAATGAGTTTTAATTGTATTACATTATAAGATATAAAAACAATATATTACATTGTATGGCATTATTTTATAATGATTACATTATGTAATGTAATATATTATATTACTATGTTCCAGACATCATGTTAAATACTAGAAAAACACCAAAGCAAAAAACAAAAAAATGAATTATTTCTCTACCTGGTGTATGAATTGTATTCCACCCCTCACCCTCCTCACACTTAACAGCAGAACCTTACATTGTATTTCACACATGTTAGGAGCTAAATAAATGCATGATGGATTTCACTGAACTCACAAAGCCCTTCATGTATGTTATCTAGTATTATTATCCTCATTTTAAAAATGAAAAAACTAAACCTCAGAGAGATCAAATTATTTTCTTGAGGCAGCAGGAGTAGTAGATGTGAGACTCAAGCCCAAGGTCCTTTCATAGTTTGGCTTCCCATCCATACTACCATCTTTGAAAGAATAGCATCAGTCCAATTTATCAATCAATCAATGAGTTTATTATATTTATAATAATCATTATTACAAATAATGTCATACATTATCATATTATCTCATATTAATATGCTATTATATTAGTACCCACCATATTGCTGAGCCCAAAATAATTTGTACTGGACTCAGAAGAAGGATCTGGATTCAAATCTTGACTCCGCTGTTTTCCATCTCTATTTATCAGGAACTCCATTTCCTCTTTTATAAAATGAAGGAGTTGGACTACTCCACTGTTAAGGTCCCTTCCAGCTATTCATCTAAGATCTTATGAAAGCTCTCTGCCTAAAGGGAGCTTATGTTCTAAGAGAATTTGTTAGAGTGGAAAGTACAGGGGCTTGAGATTTAGGAGACTTTAATTCTGGTTTAGGATTTGGTCTTTACTACCTATGTGATTGTGGACTTTTACCATCTTCATTTTTTTTTTTTTTTTCTCTCTGTAAAATGTTAGTTTCCTCCAATGTTGGGAATCTATGAGTGGATGGCCCTTTAAAGTTTAGGTTAAAGATATTCAGTAATTTTTTTTTTAAATCTCTCTTCTGGTTCTGATTGGTAATTTTAACATCATGACACATCAAGGAGGCATTATTATGCAAGACATAAAAAAAAAAAATCAAACAATCCCTGCCTTCAGAGAGTTTACTATCTGCTAGAGGAGGATTGCTGTCCACACAGTTCCAACTTGTACTAAAGCAAATACAAGATTATATGTAAAGAAATTTCAAGAGGGAGAGTCAACATCCAGAGGAAATCAGAAAAAGGCTTTGTTCAGGACGAGACTCCCAAGCCCTGTTTTGATGGAATCTAGGGATTCTGCTAAGCAGAGATGAGGAAAGAGTGTAGTTCCGAAACCTGGAGGACTTCATAAGCAAAGGCTTGGAGGTGGGAGATGGACCGTTGGAGAACAGCTGAGCTGCTGTGGTTCTGTCCCCTTGAGTTAACTTTTTCTCTGGCTTCTTCTTCATCCATTCTCCTCCCTCCCCCAACCCTAGTCCATAGCTCACAAGAACTTGGGACTTTGGAGACATTCCGCCCCAGTCGCATACGGCGGGGGCCGAGCTGCCTCCGTGGGCTCAGTGCTCTCAACATTCCTCCTTGTAATGACACCCATGGCTGGATGATCTGCTTAAATAGCATTTGATCCCCCGAGCTTACTCTGCCACCTCTGACTTTCCAGCTCTGTTGGGCTCCGAAAGCAGCTGAAGGCGGCAAGGAATGTGCTGAATTAGTCCTGGACTTGAACGCTTAAGTCTCTACGGTAACTTCTCCCTCTGAATCGGACTGAGCCTAGAATCCCAGTCCGTGCCCTCCTCCTAATCCACAGCCTCCTTTCCCTCTTTTCTTTCAACAAATTGGAGGTAACCGGATGCTAGGGAGGTGGGTGCTGGTGCCTCCTGTTCCTTTCTTATTCGGGGAGCTAACTATCCCAAGAATGTACAGAATCAGTTTGGAAACAGCCGAGAAGGCAGCCCCGGCTTCTAGGAGGGGGGATGTGGAGAGTTTCTTTTCATTCTCTCCCTCTCGTAGCCCGACTTCCTTTGTCTCCTTCCAAATCCCTCTTCGTGATCCTGGAGGCTTCCTTCTTAAAAAAAAAAAAAAAAATACACCCACATCCACATATATATGATTGTAATTTTGCCTAAGCTATGGGCAGCCCCTTAAGAATGGATCAGGTGTAATTAATAACAGAAAATAATGTTTCTCCCTCCTCTCGACCTTTCACCCTCATATAAGTGTCTTAAGTTTTATGATGGTTAAATACAAAGTGTGTGTGTGTGTGTGTGTGTGTGTGTGTGTGTGTGTGTGTTGGCATATGTGCATCCAAGTCCCGTGTGCCTGTCTGGTGAATGCTCACCTAACCAGGACTGGAATTGGTTCAGGCTTTATTTATCTTCAGTTCTTTATATGTAGGCTGGCCTCCAGCTGAACTCAATCACTGCATGAAAACTGATCTCACCCCTTGGAGTGAGGGGTCCCGTCTTTGAGATCTCAATGCACCTAGATCTATTTACACACACACACGCACACACAAACAGGCAGGCCAAAAGCAAGACAGATGGCACTGGGCGACATTTCGGTCCGGCTCCCTAATACATTTCAAAGGCCACTGGAAGCCTAGAAGTATCAATATTTATTTGTTTCCCCAGTGGCGAGTAGGAAGCGAAGTGCATTTGCGCCCCCCGATACTGGGCGCCCACGAGGTTACCTTGCAGTAAATCCTTGGGCAAAAGGGTCTCATTATGGAAAATGCTCTCTTAAGCAATTGCAGACCTTTTCGCTCCCCACCAGTGGGGCATTATCATTCCCATTCATCTAGGACAGAATGAAAGAAATGCCGGGTAGGGGGAGGAATTTAAGGGAAGGTGGAGGTGGGGGGAGGCTCAGATTAGAACCCTTATTGGAGTGCGTTGTCAGCAGCTTGAAATGAAGGGCCTTTAGCCAATACTGTTTATCTTAATGGTTCCACAAATATGTTCATTTTAAGTAATATTATCTTGCTGTAAAGGTCATTGGGTTGGACTGATGTATGTGACTTCACTCCTGATTCATTATGTTTGATCTACGGCCCTCTTGGAGTCAACAGCACCAACCTTTGGGTTAATGGAAGCCACACCAGCCCCTAATCCAGTAGCTTTGAATTTTTCTGTTTGTGTTGGATGGGGAGGTTGGGGCAGGGTGGACTTGTCTGTTCTTTGAGGGTCAGAGACGTTCCTTTTGATCATCGTCTGAGTGGGATGTGACCCTCAGGTCATGCATGATTCTTGGCCCAACCTCCAGACCCACCAGACAAGTAGCAATAGGACCCAGAACTCTTCCCCACTCCTGAGAGGAGACCTGCAAGCTTTGTTAGTCACTTCCATCCCAACCTACTTCTTTTACTCAAATACTACAATGGCTCCCCCTCCACCACCAGCTAGATCTCATGGCTGGGAACATTTCTTCCAGTGTTGCAGATTGCAACCATTTCATGTCTACTTATCACGGGTACTCAAGGAATAGTCCAAAATACAATAGTCTGGTCCTTTCTATTCTGACTTTCTCTTGGGACTTGGAGAACCCTTGGTGAGGGTCCCATATATTAAACCACTGATATAAGAGTTTCACCAGAATGCAAAATCCTTGAGAATAGGGACTCTCATTTTTGCCTCATTACAGTTCCTGGGACATAGAAGGGCCTGGAACAAAAATGCTTGTTGATTGTTTGAAAAAAAAATCCCAAACTATACATCTTTTGAAGGCAGGGATTGTGTCAGATTTTCTTTGTGGAAGATCCTATCATGGCTACAGGAAGTCAGGGGGTAAAGATCAGGGGTGGGATCCACTCCTTTACTAAAAATTTATTTATCTGCATCTGTCTATTCCACCCCCCTCCACTTTCCCTTAACAGACAGACAGACAGACAGACAGACACACACACACATGGAAATATTGTTTCTTTTTATGGACACTGCCTTTATTTTTTTCATTTAGGATCATTGATTCAGAAATGAGAGTGATGTTAGAAGATGTCCGTTGTAACATTCTTATTTTACAGACAAGGAAACTGAGTCCAGAAAAATGAAGTGACTGACTCTTTGTTACACAGATAGTGTAGCAGAATCAAGATTTGAATATAGACCCTTGGGTTCCAATCTCTGGACTCTTTACATGTCACTGTGCTGCCCTCTCCCTCTCCTCTTTCCTTTTGTGACAGCAATGAATCCATTGAAGACCAAAACCCCCCACAGTTTTTGGAATAAAACTTGCACATTTTAGAGAGATCCTTAGGAGGGACTGGAATATTTTCTTTGGGATCAGAAGATTTCCAAGCTTCCCTGGCTTGAGGTGAAAAAAGTCCTGGGTATTTGTAAAGGAAACAAAAACAGTGACAAAAGAATTAATATGTATATTAATAACAGAGATTCATGGGAATTTAGAATTGTTTGGGACTTCTGACTCTCTCCATTATATAGATGGAAGACTTAGGCCCTTAGAGCTGAATTATAGGATGTTAGATCATAAATTTAGAATTAACAAAGATCTTTGATGCTATCTAGTCCACTGAATGCTCTTAGTTTACGAGTTGAGAAAATTAAGTTCTAAATTAAATTAAGGTAGCTTGAGATCACTGAAATAGGTTCGAGGGGTGGTATTTGAATTTAGATCAATCAATTATCATTTATTAAGTTTCTACTGTGTCAGGCACTGTACTAAGTGCCAGGGATACAAAGAAAAGCAAAAATCTCAGTCCCTGATCTCAAAAAACTCACAATCAAATGGGAGAGATAATATGCAAACAACTATGTACAATTGAGATTCAGAGAGGATAAATTGAAGATAATGAATAAAGGGAAGAGACTGATATTCAGAAGGATTGGAAAAGGCTTCTTGCAGAAGATGAGACTTAAGCTGAGGCTTGAAGGAAGCCAGGAGAAGGGAGAATGTTCTAAGCATGAAGTACAGCCAGTGAAGCCCAGGGCTGAGTAATGAAGAGCCTAATTTGAGGTACAATCTATGTAAAAAGAAGTAAGATGTAAAAAGACTGGGAAGGTAGGAAATAGTGGGTTTATGAGGGATTTTAAAAGACAGAGGATTTTTATATCTAATCCTGGAAGCAATAGGGAATCACTGAAGTTGATAGAGTAGGGGGTTTCATGCTCATACTAACATTTTAGAAGATCAACTTGACAGCTGAGTCTCTGGAGGTTAGATCAGAGTAAAGAGGGATTTGAAGAAAGGAAGCTAACCAGAAGGTTATTGCAACCAGTTTTTGAGACAGGAATAATTCAGTTCAGATCTGGCTTTAGACACCTACTACCTGTGTAAACTTTGCCTGCCTCTGTTTCCTCATTTTACAAATGAAGATAATAATAGTATCTACCTCTTAGGGTGGTTGTAAGCATCAAATAAAATTATATTTGTAAGGCACTTTGTAAACCTTGATACACTTTATAATTAGCTAACTATAAATGTGAACTTATTGTCCTGCTGAGAATTAATGTGTGGGATATTTCGGCTTTCTTGCTAGACAGATGTTAGATCTAAAGCTGGAAAGGTTGTTAAAGTTCTTTTCATCCAACTGCTTCATTTTACAAATGAGGAAACTAAGTAAGGTCCAGGTAGATGAAGTTATAACTTATCTAATTTGTCATAGGTAGTAGTACTTGGTTCCTGTATCCTCCATCAGCACAGAGAGGCAGGCCCTCCATAAATAGTTGCTGATTGGTATTATTTGGTCCCTTCTCCTTAGCTCCTCTGATTTCACACTGAGAATTCTATTCCAGATCAACTGCATCAATAGAAATAGCTGCTAAGGTTTCAATATCATGTTTTCCTTTTGTTGTCCCCCAAGACAGCATTTTACATAATGATTTCATAAGGATCTACCCAGTTAGATCCTTAACTACCCAGTAGTTAACTTCCAAACCTCACTCTTATCCAGATTCTGAATGTCACATTGTAGAAAGGACATCAATAATTTAGAAACTCTCTAGAGAAGGATCATGAGTATGGAAAAGAATCTTAAGATCATGTCACATAAAGATTAGTTGAAGGAATTGAGGGCATCTATTTTGGAGGAGAGAAGATACAGGGAGGACTCGACACCTGTTCACAAGTATTCAAAGGACTGTCACGGGGCTAGGTTTTTATTGCTAGACTGAACCAGTGGGTGAAAGCCACAGATGCAGATTTGGGTTTCATGAAAGGAAAAACTTGTTAACAATGAAAGCTGTACACAAGCATAATGGGTTACCTTGGGAGGCAGAGGACTTTCTTTCATAGCAGGAAATCAAAACAAATATTGATGATTCTCTGCTCTGGGTGCACAAGCTAAAATCAGGATATGTGGAGAGGGAACAAGATGAAGTGGAAAGAACTCTTGTTTTGGACTCCTGAGTCCCGCTTCTGCCATTTACCAGCTTGGGCAGGACATAGCTATTGCCTTTTCTGGATCTCAGTTTCTTCACCTGTAAATTGGGAACTTATATCAGCTAGTTCCCTAGTTTCTTTGAGAAGCATGCTCTATAAATGTTCAAGTGTTCAATAATTGAGCACTGTCATTATCAATCACGCCATCCCACTGTGGCCCACACTTAGGGAGATTGAATATGACAAGATACTCTGATCCAGGATGTTATAGCAATATTAATATATAGTATTGTGGAGCCAACCCAGCCCTCAGAGACTCCTGTGGAAGTCAATAAAAGATCCTTCTTCAATGACAAGTCCTCTCATAAATACAGGCTTTCCCAGTTTGGAAGTGCCCTAGAGGAAGGCAGAAGGTTAAAGGAAAAGGGTGTGCGGGGGTATCTGCTTATTTAGTAGGATAATTGAATTACAAGAATATATTGGGTGCTTATTGGACATGGCATCCTCTGGGGCTTTCTCATGTAAAAGATGCTCCCATCCCCCACCAGCCAAAGCATTCATTCATTCTGTACAGTCAAACTATTCTGAGCTTTGAACCCCTTGACCTGTCAGTACATTGAACTGAGATCTTGGAAGAGTCCTTCTTGGTCCCTGCCGAGGTCCTGGATAATACAGAACAGGGAAGCCAGGACTGGGAATCAGGCTAGGAAGAGCCTACAATTTGAGAAAAATTGAGAAATGCCACTAAACTCTTTATAAGTTTTGATCTAGCAATTCTACTATTGGGTGTTTATAGTGTGAGGCAATGCAGGGATGGGAGAGAGATGAACAGAATCTGGAGTCAGAGAACCTTGTTCCAAATCTCATCTGTGGTGATTAATTACTTTGAATCACTCATTTCCTTGGACCTCAATTTCCCTAAGTGTAAGGAAGGGGGAAGGGTTAAAATAGATGGCCTCTCTAGAGTCTCTTTTAGTTCTGGATAAATGCTCCTTTGATCTCCAAGAGGTTGATAACAGAGAAAAAGGTTATATGCATATATATATATTTCCACATGTAAGATATAGCTACATCTATATATCCCCTTGATTGCTTAGAGACTTTACTGTATTCCTCCCTACCCCCACACTTCAAAGTAAATGCAAAGAGGATATTTACTTATGTCTTCTGTGTGTTCTTTAAAAAAAAAAAACATCATAGTCATCACAGTCACAAAATAAATATTCTCTGCTTGAGCTGGAAATCTCTGGTTATACTGAAGTAACAATCTCTGAGCCAGAGGCCTTTCTTCCTGCTGGCCTCCAAGTGTTAGTCTTTCCCCCTAACTCCAATGTCCTCCCCTGCACCAGGTCATAGGTCTTAAGCGAATGGCCTTCTAGACAAGTCTGTGTTTGGAATTAGGTCATCTCCTGTTTGTCTTCCCTCCTTTGGTATAGGGCCATGTGAGATCTCAGAAGTGACCAGAGTAGCAGGTCTCAGATACCAGAGCACAAGTGCCAGAAACAGTGGCAGAGCCAGACCATTTGGGAGAGAAAAGATTACCTACAGGGAGAGACATCACAGGGAGAAAAAGAACCCTTGGTATTCATGGGGATGAACTCAGGGGAAAAAAGATATAAAATGAGCAACCCTGTTGCAAATAATCCAATGAAGATTAACTACTAACCTCTCAACTGATTATAATCATTTTATGATTCTTCCTTGACATTCCCTTTCCTGGGTGAGAATAAAACTGCCTCTTCATATGTGATTCATGTTTGTACTCTGGGTATCTTTTTACTTCTTCCACCCTGCTGGGGAGGAACCCCTCAGACAAGAGCCAAAAATAGAATTGTTCCTCAGGAATCTGAGGTGGGGGTAGATTTGAAATCCTGGGAGCCTGGTTTTACTATTAAAGAGACAGGCAACCTCAGGGCAAAAAAGGCAGGAGAAAACCACCATAATAGATAAATGGCAAGGATTGGTGGAGGCTATCAGCCCGATGGCCTCAACCTGGTAGTGCCTGGTCAGCCATTTTTGCTCTCTAGAAAACAAAATATTCATAGCAAGGGTTTTCCAGGTAAGGGGGAAAGATGAAAACAAAGCAATTACAGGAAAAATCAGATTCTTCCCCCATCCAAACAGAAGGTATTTACTGCTGGTATGACTATGGGCAAGTCAACCTACCTATTCTTCAGTTTTTCAGCCTTCAGTCTCTCAGGTTCCTCTCCTCAACTCTAAATATATGGTCTTATTATTGAGGAATGAATGAGTTAATAAATTTTACTAGCAATGTCATATTATTGTGCTCTAATAAATGATTCAGATGAGGAATTCAGAAATGTAACTAGATTTGTATGAATTGATAGAAGGAAAGTAAGAGATACAGAATTGCTATAGTTAAAAAAATGAGAACAATCTCAAAAGTCAGGTGAACTCAGAATTATTGCAACAAACCATTTTGATTTAGGTGGAACATATATATGCCTCCTCCCTAAGGAGAGGTAAGGGACTATGAGTATGGAAGAGTGTGTCTACTGTCAGATGTTACTTTTGTTTTGTTTGTTTATTTTTATTTTGTTACTTTTTTTTTTGTTACAGGAAAGAGTAACATATAAAAATGGTAATAATTTTTTTTTTTTTTAGTTTTGGAAGACAATAAGGGTTAAGTTCCAGGGTCACACAATCAGTATCTGAGGCTGGCTTTGAATTTAGGTGCTCTTGACTTCAGGGCCACTGCTTGATCCATGGTCTGCCTAGCTGTCCCCAATGTTTAAAAAGAAACAAACACAAAAAGCATAAATCAAATAACAAAAACATATGAAATTGAATTTGAGATAAAAAGGAATGAAAGGTGGAAGAAAGAAAGAAAAAAAATTAAGAAAAGATAAAAAGTAAGTTTTATATATATTTTTTTAACTTCACTTATAGGTCACCCTTGCTTCTCTAATTGTTCCCATATTTAATTATATCACATTGAGCTCTAGAGAAACCTAGGGGTATATTTGTATATTCGATTATTAATATAATCTCAATAGATTTCTCAATCAATCAAGCTCAGAGTCCATAATAGTTCATCAAATACTATTTACTTAACAAACTGGATATACTTCCTTTCATAATAGCAATAACTCACATCCATATATATATCATACCTTTATCTCCTAGGATTAGGTAAATATTAAAGTCATATTGAATATAACATTTATTAATAATAAGTTAACTCAGTAAGAAAACAGAGACAGATAATTATAATGTTTTAACTGTGAGAATAATTACTTCAAATCTTCACTAGAGAAGAAAATGACTTTTCTTCACTTCTGAGATCAGAGTCCCATATCATTTAGCTCATTTAGAATGAGAAAATCTCTTCACAGGAATTATTTTTGTCTTCTTCTCAAGGTAAAGGGTAAAAAAAGAGTTCTATCAAAAAAGAAGGCCCTTCCACCCTCTTTCTGTCTTTTTCACCTTCTCTCCACCCATAACAAGGAAACAGAATATTCACCTTCAATCAAGTCAGGACGCTTAACATTCTCTAATTTGACAGTTAAAACTGATATCTCAGCAACATTCCATTTGAATTCTAAAGATACAGTAATAGTATCTGGAGTCTCTTGGGAGTTTCTAGAGAAACAGGTGTTACATAGAATAAGAAGGATAGAAAAAAAAGAGGGAAAGAAAAAAGATAGAAAAAAAAAAAAAAAAACAACAACCAAAGATCTAAGTGGCTGAGAGCAGATGAATTGGTAGCAGTTTAAAAATTACCACTCTGTCTACTCTTAGAAAGACAGAGCCCTGGGCTCAAGCTATGCCAGGAGGAGTTACATTAAATTGGATCCAATCTTTGGGATGTGAATTTTAAATGTTTTCCCACTTGGGTAGGATATTTTCATGGATCAGGTTTAGAGAATCCCTTTGCAAAGTTTCTACAGGCTCAGATATCAGTTACTTCTTCCCTATCCTGATAGAATGGAAGCTCCTTGAGGGAAGGAACTGTTTTGTAATACTATTGCTAGCATTTAGCTAGCATCTAGCATTTAGAAGGTGTCTGGAACAGATTAAGTATTTAATAAATGCTTGTTGATTGATTTATTGGTTGTTTATTGATAGAATCTTTATCTAATGAATTATTTCTCATCTGTAAAAAAAGAGGAGCAATGACTTCTGAGGTTTTTCTAGTTCTAAATCCAAGAACCTATGATTCCAGAATTTGAAGATTATGATAATAGAAGAGAAGTCCTGGCAAATGCTATAGATCTAGAAAAAACTTTAAATATGGGACTGGTGACATATTCTTGTGTCTGCCATTCAAGGATGATTTTGGTGTCATGGCAAGAGCCTTGATCTCTGAAACAGAAAAGGTCTGGCTTTAAACCATCTCTTCTGCATCACTGTGTGACCAATAGAGCACAAATCCGATAGGAGCAAGTTCTTTCACCTTTGCTTTTTAAAAATTCCTAGCTTTTTTCAAGACTTAGCATTATGTACTACTTTTTGCAGGAGAAAGTTCCCAGTTCTTCCAGATGCTAATGCCATTCCTTCTGAGCCTACCTTTCATTTAGTTTGAATCTGTTTTTGCAAATGCCTATTGTGTATTCATCTTCCCTATTAGAATGTAAACCCTGGGAAGGCAAGTATTTCCCTTTTCCTCTCCTCTCCTCTCCTCTCCTCTCCTCTCCTCTCCTCTCCTCTCCTCTCCTTTCCTTTGCTTTTTCCTTTCCTTCCTTCCTTCCTTTCTTCCTTCCTTCCTTCCTTTCTTTCTTCCTGAGCCAAATACTGCTCTCTGTATGTTTAACACTTCTGATGGAAGGGAAACCTATCTTGGTGAAATCAGAGATTCTTGACTTATCATTTTTTGGGTCTTTACACTGTTATTATTTTGTACATTATTTTCTTGGTTCTGTTCATTTCATTTTCCATTAGTTAATAATAATTAGTTCAAAATTATTTTTTATAATGTTGGTGTTATAGTATGCATTATTCTTATGGTCACTTTATATAAGTTCATAAAAGTCTTTCCATACCATCATCCATACTCACTTCTTATACCATCATCCATCTCTTACTTCCAGCACATGACTAAGCTCCAACTTATTCAGCCATTCTTCAATTGATGGATATCCTTTCAGTTTTCAGGTTTTTTTTTTTTTTTTTTGTTTGTTTGTTTATTTTTTGCCACTACAAAACAGCCTTTTTTTCTTTTTGCTGAGGCAGTTGGGGTTAAGTGACTTGCCCAGAGTCACACAGCCAGGAAGTATTATGTATCTGAGGCCAGATTTGAATGCAGGTCCTCCTGACTTCAACACTGGTACTCTACTACATCAACTAGCTGCCTCTATAAATATACTTTTACATGCAGGTGTTTTTCCTCTTTGATCTAAATTTACAAAGAAGGAAAGTGGAAACAGAGGGAGAAATGATTTGCCCAAAGTCCCTGACAGAATCCTAGATCCAGAGCTGGAAGGGTCCTCAACCTTAAATTAGAAATGAAGAAATTGAGATCCAGGGAGGCTATCAGTTTCCCAAGTAGTAAATGTCAATGGCAGAATTGAAACCCAAGTCTACGACTCCAGAGTCTTACTATTTAGGGATCAAAGAAGGGACAATAGGTATGATCAGGTAGTAGCTGAACCATATTGATGTCAACAGGGCAAATGATAACCAGGTCTGGAACTACCTATATGGGAGAAATTGGCTTCTTGTTGAGAAGGAGTAAGCCTTCAGACTTAGAATGCATAGTCAGCTCACTGTGGATTCAATTAAATGAATATGAAAAAAAATATTGGTAGTTTTTGTTTAGTTGTGTCTGATTTCATAGATACTACAACTTATTTAGGCATTTCTCAATTGATGGTGATCCTCTTTGTTCTTCAGTTATGTCTGATTCTTCCTGACCCCATTTGGGGTTTTCTTGGCAGAGATAATGGAAAGCTTTGCCATTTCCTTCTCCAGTTCATTTTATATATGCAGGGTTGAATGACTTGCCCAAAATCATAAAGTTAGCATCTGGGGCTGAATTTGAACTCAGCTCTTCCTAAATCAAGGCCCATTGCTCTCTCAATTGTGCCATCAAGCTGCCCAGTTATTGGCAGGGTCAACAGCAAACTTCTCATAAAATCATGCCCATTGGGGTCTCATGGGGATTTCTATCAGCCATTCACAAAGATAAGCCTATTTCCTAGAGAAATGTCAGAAAAAACACAAGGCTTCTAGATTAGGCAGCTCATCCCAAATTAATTAGTCATTTCTCCTGTGTTCAAGCAGGACTTTCTATTCTAGACTACATAGATATCTAGAGTGACAGAAGATTGGTTCTGGGAGGGATTAAATTTCTTTTGCCACAATTATTCTTCCCAATAAGGCAGTGTGGGATAGAGAAGGGGGTGGGGAGGACCTCCCTGTTTAATTTCCAGAACTCAACAGAGATGAATTAACCATATACTTGAGTTGAGAAATAGAACTCTGAGATTCATAGAATTTAGGATTGGAAGCAACTGAATACATAACTCAACACAACTTTACCATTTTAAACATGAAGCTAGTTATATAACACTGAGCAACTCAATCAACCTTTTTTGACCTCGGTTTGCTCTTCTGTAAATTGGGGATAATAGTTGCACCTGCTTCCCAGAGTTATTATGAGCATCAAATGAAATTATAATGTAAAGTTCAGAGCCTTATTTAAGATATATATATATATACATATACATATATATATATATGATTATCATTATCATTATCACCATTGCCACCACTTGGGGAATATGTAGGATGGTGCTGAATGTATGGGTGTTGCCTCAGGCAAACCAAAAGCTGGGAAAGCCCTTGACTTAAAAAGGCCAATGTCTCAAACTGCATCTGAGACTAACTATCTCCAGTTATTCTGATATATACCTTGCCCCTGGACTCAGACGACTCTACAGGAGTCCTTTGCACAGCCCTTCCACATTTAAATTCAATTCATTTGCAAGTCATAACACCACCTTCCTAATGTCATGGTCCTTTTTGAGAACAAGGACAAACAACAATAACAGCAATCACTACCATCACCACCATCAATATTCTCATGTCCTGTAATCATCAGGACACGGTTCATTTTATTCCCTCTTAAAGGAGGCTCAGGTCCCCTACAAGCACTCAGGCTAACAAAACATTAAATGTTAGACAAAATCAATCATCAGACACGTTTTTAGATACCTATTATTTTTTAAGCTAAATGCCAGGTTGAGATTAGGGGATGATAGAAAAGAGAAAACAATCCCTGTCCCAATTGTTGAAAACTATACATGCAAATAAAAGTAAATATAAGATATGAAGCAAATGATAAACATTTTATAGATACAGCAAAAATACAGAACATAACTTCTTTAATTAGTCTATGTCAGAGGTTCTTAACTTGGGGTCTGAAAAAAAGAAAGAAAAAAGAAAAATTTGATAATTATTTCAATATAATTTGGTTTCTCTCTATTTTTATTTATGCATTGAAAAACTTTTTTTTTCTGGAAAAGTTTCCACAGGCTTCACTAGACTATTCTCTCAAGCTACCCCTGCCAGGTCCATGACATGCTTATCAAAAGGTTAAAAACCCCTGCCTTAGAAAATTGAGAAAAATCTCTCACCTTAAATCTAATTCACATACAGGTCAAGCCATCACCCATCACACTGTGATGTCATTTGTCCTCTCTGAAAATGAGGCATGAACAACAAAAACAGCCTTCTCTAAGGAGGCAAAAGAGATTTGGGAGGAATTAGAGAGCCTCTCTCTCTCAAAACCTCACCAGCCTTTGGGGTGTTAAAATGTGGAGAAAGGTGAGAGCCTGGTTTGTGTCTTGTTAACATGTGAAATCCTCCACCAATCTCTTGAACACACACCCCTTCGGGCTGGGGGATGGGGGGGTGGTTGTGTGTAGAACTGCCTGAAGAGAAATCAAAGACAAAAGATGGGAAAGGAGAAAAGGTACAAACTGATAAATGAGTGGATTCTGGCCAACTGTCTGGGAGCCCGTGGGTCAGGAGACAATTGACAGGGAACCAGGTTTCAGAAAAATACATGAAAGAAACTCTGGGAAGAAGTGGGTCGTCCGGTGAATTGGACTATCCACCCAAGGCTTCCTTCCAGCCGGGGCTGTCAGTGGAGCGAGGCTGGCCCTGAACAAATGCCAGCAGCCTCCTGGATAGACACATCTCTTGCTCCCTGGCCAGGGGATGGAGTCTCTGCTAGAAGCATCAGGTTAGTGGCTCAGTCCAGACACCCTCTCTGGTTTTCATATGTGCAACTTCACTTTAAGGAGTGTCAGAAATAACAGATCTTCTGGAACTAAAACACAGAGTTCAAAAGTTCACTTGGGGGTGCCGAGGGGCCAGGAGCTGGTGCTTCTGGGGGAGACCAGATCTTTTCATATGTGGACATGGCCCATTTATTTTCAGGAAAGAATCCGGATACAGGCTGAGTTAGTTATCTTGGTCTATTCACAGATTTCCATCTCTCTAGCTTGCTTTGTAGAGACATAGTGAATTCTGACATTTTCCCCCTTCCCCAAGAAATATATTTAGGCCTCTAAGTGTCTCCAAAGATTCAATTCTTTGTGTTTTTTTTTTCTTCCTGATACAAAGATGAAGAAATTACAAGGGCTAGACAATTTTCCTGATTCCTTTGTGAAAAGTCAACCAGAACAGTGTTAGATGTAAAGCATCCAGTTAGTGTTAGTAGGCAGGTCCAGAGTTCCACCAACTGAGAAATAAACATCATTTCTCTGTCAAAGAAGCCTTTCCTCAAAGAGCTTACCTGCTTATGAGAGGGGTAGTATGTGCACGAGCAGGGATATACAAGATACATAGAAAGTAGATGCAAGGGAACTTTAAAAGATCATAGATTCAAGGTTGGAAGAAACCTTAGAAGTGATAGAATCAAACACCTTCATTTTACAGAAAAGGAAACTGAGAATTGTGTAGTGTTGCATATACTACAACTTATTCAGGCATTCATCAATTGATGGTCTCCCTCTCTGTTAGTCTTGTTTGACTCTCCATGACTCTATTTGGGATTTTCTTGGTAGAGATACTGAAATTGCTTGTCATTTCTTTCTCCAGTTCATTTGACAGATGAGGAAACTGAGGCAAACAAGAGGAGGTGACTTGCCCAGGGTCATACCAGGAATGTACAGAGCCTCCCTCCTCCTCCATATATTGCCTATTTACCAATACCAATACCAATAATTATTTCCATTTAGGGACTTGGAGATGGAAGGAATCTTAGAACACTTTTATATTTCTTGAAAATTTAAAAATAAATAAATAAATCTAAGGACATAGCAGTGATGATAAGTCCAAGAGCCTTCTTTGATTCAACTAGAAGCAAATGTATCCAGTGCTGGCCTTGAAGTGAGGCAGACTTCCATTTTGAAAATGGTCTCAGACACTTGCTAGCTTGTGATCCTGGGCAAGTTGCTTAATCTGTCCATGCCTCAGTTTCCCCCACTGTAAAATGGGATCAATGGCTATCCTACCTCAAATATTGGTTTTGAGGATCAAAGCAGATAAACTTGAACTACAGTACTTGGTGATATGGCCAATTTCTGGTGTCCTTCACAAACTACCTTATGTTAACAGCTTTTTGTGTGTTTACATATGTATGTGCTAAATTGATATAGATAAATTGTATAAATCCTTGCTGTATAAATCCATTAGAGTATAAGCTCTTTGTGGGTAGACATGTTGACTGTCAGGACTAGAGTTTGAACCTAGGTCTCCTGATTACAGATGTGACCCTGGGCAAATTTCTCACAAATAAATATAAATATATATACATATATATTTTACTTAAAAATTTACCTAAAATAAATTTATAATGATAGAAACATAAACACATAATTATATAAATGTAAATTAATACATGACCACTCATAACTAATTGGTTGGCTGCTGTCCTTCCTTCTAGAAGAGGACCAAATGACATCACTATGTTAGAGATGAGTTATAGTGTGCCCGACTGTGGTTGATCAGACCAATATGAGTTAGAGCTCATAAATAAGTAAAAAAAAAAATCAATCTTTTTGAGAATCAGTTTTCTTCTGTGGAAAATGGTGATAAAATAGCACCTTCCAAGGATATTGTGAGGATTTACTATTAAAGTATGATGCAACTATCAGCTATTATTATTATGATGATGGATATTATAATTCTCATATTCCCTGGAACTCAGATAGAAATAGTTCTGGGCTAAATCCCTAACCTACCACTCCGCTTTTCTGTTTATATTTGGCAGACTGTTTCACAGGTGGATAAAATAATTGCTTTTTTGCAATTGAATTAAAGTTTCAGGATGCGAGCTTATCTTCTTTGGTTTTGCTGAAAGTATCTTCGGGACTATTATTATTATTATTTCAAGTCTATCCATCTTTCCATTACACTACTCTGAGGATATTAAAAAAGCAAAACTAAGCCCCACCAGTTGACCCAGGTGTCTGATCCTCCCCAGGAGACAGAACTGAAAAGTTACTAAATAGTCTGATTTTAAATCTCCCTATTGTATCAATACAATAATTTCCCAGCCTCTTGAGCCCAGCAAGCCTTCTAAGCAATGATGGATATTTAAAGAATCCATTGTCTGTCCACACACATACACCCCCACACACAAACACACACTAACACATACCCTTTCCTTCTTTCCTGATCCTCTGGAATAGGACACCCTATACACATTTCATGCAATTAATTAAAAACTTGGGCTATTGGATCTGAAAATGAATCTTCTCAAACATTTTTAAGAAAAAGAGTTGTGAAATGACGGGAAGGAAGAAGGAAGAATCCATCAGGAATATTTTTTTTTAATTCACCCACTAGAATAAAATTAGTTGATTATAGTTCCTCACTTTATTATTTAAAAAGAACATGATTTCTATTTCTTCTCTGCTTCCCTCACTCCTCCATCTCTCTTCCCCAGGGTATTATAGTCAGATCACTGGAAGGGTAGGGAAAGGTTGAGCTCTTATTTTTCCTTTAATTTTGGGGTCAGCATGACCCAACTGTGTCACTACCATATGTTTGAAATAGTTTCCTTTTCTCTGTGGCCAATGGCTAAAGGTAATGTTGGTGAGGGTAAGTGGTGAAACTTTTAAGAATGGATCTGGGTTGGGCTTTTTTTTTTTTTTTTTTTTTAAAAAAATGCAGTGATACAGGGGGGATTTTTGCTGGGGAAAAACCTGGAGGGGAATGGAGGTGAGGAAGGAAAGGCCAGTCTGAGGGCTCCATTCTTTATCCCAGAGTGCTATTCTCCTGAGGCAGAACTGGGGAAGGCATTAGAGAAACTGGCTGCTCATTCTTGAGGCAATGTTCTCAGCTGGTCAGCATTTATAAAGTGGGACACATCTGGTCTTGACGCTTGAGGATGGAGAAGAGGGAAAAAAAGAGACATCCTCAGATCTGGGAAATGGCCTCACCTCGTGCCAAGATAAAACTACCCTTTGGATCTGAAGACTTAAGGGAAGGTGCTTCATTAGACAGAGAGGGGATTCTCATCAGAGGCTCCCTGACTCTTCCTCTGTTGCCACTTCCTCAGCTGTCTCCTGCCCTCCCCAGCTTTCCTCCTTAAAACTTTCCAGGTTCAGGCCAGACTGGAAGATTTATGATGTGTTTTAAGTTTTGGATGGCCTGGGATCACACTTGGGTGATGAAGGGCTGATGGGTTTACAGATAGCCTCTGGTGTGGAGGGAGAGGTGAATAGATGAACAATTCAATTTTCTTGTCTCTCTCTTTCTGGTACACTTTTAAGCTTACACAGACATGCTTGGAGACACACACCAGGGCACACACAGACGTGCACACCTAGATACATATGGGGAAACCTGTCTACAAACATAGATGTGGGGAGAGAGAGGGGGGAGAAGAAGGAAAAGGAAACTACAGAGAGAGAGAAAGAGACACAGACAGAGAAAGAGAGAGAGGCAAACAGAGAGATAAAGAGAAACAGAGACACGCACAGAGAGACAGTAACAGAAACAGAGACAGAAAGAGAAAGAGAGACAGAGGCAGCAACAAAGACAGACAAATAGAGAGCTAGAGAGAGACAGAGGGAGACAGAAACAAAGAGAGACATATATAGAGATAGAGACCCAGAGAAACAGA
>JAJPUD010000348.1:382294-404828 GCA_023553655.1 Myrmecobius fasciatus
GAGGAGAGGGAGATAGAGAGAGACAGAGACAGAGACAGAAACAGAGAAAAAGAAAAAGAGAGACAGAGACAGAAACAGAGATACTGAGAGAGAGAAAGAGAAATAGACAGACAAATAGAGAGCCAGAGAGAAACAGAGAGCCAGATAAAGAGAGAGACAGAGGGAGACAGAGATAGAGACAGAGAGACAGAGACAGATACATATATACGGGGGGAGGGAGAAGAAGGAGAATGACAAAGAGGAGGAGGAGGAGGAGTAGTCAGGGGTCAATCTGTTCAGCATTCAGTTTATAAGGCACTTAAGTGTGTTATCTATCTCATTTGATAATCAGTGACTAAATGAAAGTATTTTTAGTTGCTCACTGTATGCCAAGTACTGACATTAATATGGTATGTACCAAAACTTACTGTAATTTTAAATTATCCAAACTTAAAGCTTTTTCTATGGATTCTCATAAGAGTGCTATGAGATTGATACCTTAGGCATTATTATTTCCATTTCATAAAGGAGGAAACTGAGGCAGATAGAGACTAACCACAGCTAAGTGCTGCAGAGTGCTGGGTCTAAAGTCAGAGAGACTCTTTTTCCTGAGTTCAAATCTGGCCTCAGACACTTACTAGCTGTGTGACTCTGGGCAAGTCACTTAACTCTGCTTCTGTTTCCTCATCTGTAAAATGAGCTGGATAATCAAATGCCAAACCAGTCAAGTATCTTTACCCCAGAAGGGGTCACGAAGAATCAAATGCAGCTGAAAGGATTCAGCAAACGTCAGGCAGAAAGCTACTAAATATGGGAGATTGGGCTGGAATCCCAGTCTTTTATACTCCAAGCTAGCATAAGGGTCCCATGAAGTAGGTAGTACAGTGATTTCCTTCCCTCCTATTTTTACAGCTAGGGTAGTAAATTATCTCAACCCAGGCTTGAACTCATGTTTTCTGGTTCCTTTCACATCTCTGTTTCACTCCCATCCTGCCTTTGTATTATGCTCCTGTTTCCATGCTCCCCATACCTGGAATATATTCTCTCCTCTCCCATAGCTTTTATTCCCATCCTCCTTTGCTATTCACCTCCAGTTCCATCTCATCCTTGAAACTTCCCCTGATCGTTCAACATCATGGAAGCGGGGAAAAAAACAAAAACATGCCCAGTCTCTTCATTTTGCATATGAAGCCACTGAGGCACACAATGGCACCCAAGGTTACAGGAGGAGTAGCTGAGACAGGATTCACACTCAGGTCCTTTGCTCCTAAGTAGAGAGCTTTTCCCATTATATCAGCCTGCCTCTAGTACACCTTTTGTCTTAAACCCCTTCGCTGAAACCTATGGATTTCTTTATCAGAATAATGGTTTTTAAAAGAACATTAATAATCAAAGAAAATGCTAAATTTCAGTTAGAGATAAGTGGGAATAAAAGATATATTTTTTTTCCATGCAAATTCACAACCTTTCAGAAATCAATCCATCAATCCCTTCTCTGTGGATCTCTGGTTAAGAATCCCTGTTCTAGCTGATTGTTGTGGCCCGTGTCCTTAATCCTGGCACCTGTTGAGACTGAGACTGGGAGGTATCTTGAGATCTTTGAACTCTTGGGAGTTCTGAGCTGTAACTGCTACAGCACTGACATTGGGCCAGTGAGCTTCTGGGATGGCGGTGGGTGGGAGAGCCACCGGGTTGCTTAAAAAGGACCTTCCCAGATCAGAAACAGAAGAGGTCATTCCTTCCATGATGATCAGTAGTGGGATCAGTCACAATGGCCCTTGCATTTCCATTCTTTCTCTGGACAAGATTCGAAGAACTCTAAAAGAAAATTAAACATAAATAAAACATTAACAAAGACAAACTCCTGGGTCCTATAAATACTTGTTGAATTGAACTAGGACTACAGTTATTCCTTTCACATTTCTGGGGTCAGGGGCACTGTGACCCCACCTTCCATCTGGAAAATCTCCATAAAATTTTTTGACCCTTCCTTTGTACCAGAGAAAAAGTCTGAACTATTATGCTATTAAAATGTAAAATATGTTAATTATACAATACTATATGTATATTTTATGCATTTCTGATTTTTAAAACTTCTTCTGTGTCATCTGCTAGCCTTTTTGAGTCATCTGCAGCTCCTCCTAAATTTCCATTAAATTTCTTACACCGATAGATATATCAAAACTGATGGGAGAAGTTGCAATGTGGAAGAGACAACTGTATTTGATTTTTCTCTTCATATACTTAGGATATGAAGTAAGTGCTTAATCTTTGGATTATGGCTGTGGAGTTGGAAGGGACATTTTCCTTTTACTGATGAGGAAAGTGAGGTAAGTTAAGGTAACCTAGACAGTAGGATACATACAGACTCCATACCTGGAACTCTCCTTTGTTAGATTGGTTCCAACTGAATGAACTAAATGCACATGTATCCAAGGACACTTAGACTGTGCCTTCTGGAACCCTTCAGCCACGTCCAAGCAGCCGTTCCATTCTCTCCCTCCCCCCCATGCATTCCGGCCCCGGCTTTACTTAGAATAGCCTGGCTTCAGAAAGCCACGACCGACCGGGGCCCATAACTCCACTGCTGTACACGTCCTTAATAGGGCCTCCAGGACTGGGGAAAAGCAGCCGAGTAAGCCATCCTCAGTAACCGAATCTTCTGCAGTTGGACGTGAGCTAAATGCTTGTTTCGGGACTAGCTGAACAACCCCAGTTTTGTCTTAACAGCTGCTGTAATAAACTTCCCAGAAAGTCCTGTAGTCACAGAAGTATTACTAGAAATCCTACCAGAAGGCTAGTGGAAACAGATAGATCATGCAACAAATTGATGGATAAGGCTTCTGACAATAAAGAGGGAATTAGCAAGGGCCTATTCTCAAGACAAAATAAATAAAACTGGGTCTCCGAGATCTTTTCTTCTTCTACATCATCTTCTTCCCCCCCAAGATCTAATTACATGTGTCTTGAAATTCTTTCTGCATAGTTGCCTTAAAAGTTTGCCAAAAAAAAGAGAACTTTTGAAAACTATGTTTTAGGTAAAACCCTATCCCGGGACCAGCGGGGCTTTCTCCTTAGATGACAAAACCTTTAATTGCTGCGATCCCAATGTATTCCACATTTAGAAACTAGATGACTGACCCACATAATGGACCCCATACTGACAATGATCAGGCCAGCAAAAGTCGGGCCTCTGATCTCCCCATTAATTGCTACACAAATACACTTCTTGTGGGCACTGGGTTGGGGGGACTAAAGTCCTCTTCACACATGTTCACAATAAAAATATCCCTTTTCTCCCTCCAGCTTCACCCTCACCACTCCCATTGGAAAAAAATTTTAAAAAAAAGGGATTCACATTTTTCAAGATGCCATTTTAATGGCTTGAGAACTCTGGTATGAGAGTCTTTTGTTCTTCCAGTCTTTTTTCATTTTGTTAAAATAAAACCCACCCCCTGTAAAACTAAGTGTTCCTAGTTTGTAATGTCTTCATTTACTTATGCTTTTATGGGAGGGGGGGGAGAGAGACTCACACACAGAATGAGAGAGAGATAGAGAAATAGAGACAAAGAGAGAAAAGAGAGAGAGATAGAGAGACAAAGACAGAGAGATAGAGAGGCAGGCAGAGATAAGGACAGAGAGACAAAGACAGAGAGACAGAGACAAAGAGAGATAGAGAGACAGAGAGATAAACAGAGAGACAGAGAAGACAGAGACAGAGAGATAGAGAGAAAACACACACACAGACAGAGACAGAAATAGAGAGACATAGAGAGAGATTAAAGTTGAACTGAAACCTTAAGAATTGAATTCCATTGAAAGACTATTGGGCTGATAGCATTTTTTATTATTATTATTATTATTATTATTATTATTATTATTATTATTACTGGTTCCTCTTTGCTACTCACTGATGGTCTTCTGCTGAAGAAAGATGTTGGAAATTCATTTGTTTCTATGGCATCTTCCATTCAAAAGTCTGGTGCTTTTGAGCAAAATCAGATTTTTTTTTTTTTTTGGAAGGGGTGGATGGTGAGAGGTCTAGGGTCATTTGTACCAAAAGAGTTAAGGGGAAAGATTATTTACTCTGAAATCAAAGGATCCAGCTTCAAGTCTCACCTCTGATTCTGAGTGACTTTGTGCCACCTCTTTATTCCTTATTGTAAAGTAAGAGAACTGGATTGGAAAGCTTCTGAGGATCCTTCTGGATATAAATCTCAGTTCTTCTGATCTCTTTCTGTTTGCCTTGGTATCTTTTGTGGCACAGTGGAAAGTGGAGAGAGTTCTACTGAGGTTCCTGGTCTTGGGATTTTGGGCTTGCTCTCTCTCTGTCTCTGTCTCTCTTTTTGTCTCTGTCTCTGTTTTTCTCTGTCTCTTTGTCTCTGTCTCTCTGTGTGTATTTATACACACAGTCTATTTTTGTACAGCCCATGAACTAGGAATTTTTTTTTCTTTTTTGGGTTTTGCTTTACATTTTTTTTGTGTTTAAAAACATACAATGTATTTTGAAAAATTTGCATGCTAAGAATAATTTTTATATTTTCACATTAAAAAAAGGAATTTATTTTAAAATTTTGTGAGAAAATTAAAAATATATTTATTTTGTATGAAAAAATTAAATGATTTTAAAATAATCATTCTTAACATTTGGACTGTACAAAAACAGGCAGTTGGCCAGATTTGGCCCATGGGTTGTAGTTTATATGCTCCTAGCTTAAACCATCTCTCAGGACCCTCCAGGTCATTTTTTCTGGGTTGTTGTGAGGAAAGCCTTCTTTTATGAACCTTGACAGTATTGTGCGAAGGTTAGTCATTATTCTTCCCTGATTCACAGGACTAAAAGTAAATGAAATAAAATAAAAGTAAAGGGCCTTGGACACTTACTACATGACCTTGGGCAAATCCAAAAGCCTCTCCGGGGGGCTGTTGTTCCTCATCTGAAATAAAGGGATTGGCTAAGGTGGCCTTTGATTTCCCTTCAAGATTTCATTCTATGATTCCACAAAACCCTCAACATGAACTATTATTACTAATAATATGGCTCCTGTGTGAGTCTATGACAATGGTGGTTGGCTAGAACATTCACATCACTGTGTTTTGTGATGTCACAGCTGTAACCATGGCAACTGTAATGTGACATCACAAACAGAAAGACACTGATCTTGGCTGGGAATTCAAAGCAATTGCAGCCCATAAACTTCGAAAGCAAGCAGAGATAAATATCTTTTAGTCATAAAAGAACAAACGAAGAGGGGAATAAAAAGAGAGAGAGAGAGGGGAAAAAAGGTTGGAACTTTTTTTTTAGAAATATAGTAAAACATGCTGCCAAGTTTTACAGGAAGCACAGTGGACATTTAGAACATGTGAATTAGTCTTTAAAGAGAGAGACAGAGACAGAAACACAGAGAGTGAGACAGAGAGAGACAGGGGAAGAGAGCAAGAATGAGAGAACAAGAGAGAGAGAAAGAGAGATGGACAGAGACAGAGACAGAGAGAGACAGAAAGACAGAGAGAAACAGAGAGACAAAGAAAGACAGAGAGAGACAGAGAGACAGAGAGAGATGGGAAGAGAGTGAGAACGAGAGAGCAAGAGAGAGGGAGAGAGGGAGGGAGAGTGAGAGAGGGGGAGAAAAAGAGAGAGAGAAAGAGAGAGAGAGAGAGAGAGAGAGAGAGATGGACAGAGACAGAGATAGAGACAGAAAGAGCGAAACAGAGAGACAAAAAAGACAGAAACAGAGGGAGAGAGATAGAGACACAGAGACAGAGAGACAAATAGAGATAGACAGAAAGATAGAGACAGAGACATAGAGAAAGATACACAGACAAAGAGAGTAAAAAAGGCAGAGAGACACAGAGATACTCAAAGATGTATACAACCACATAGAGGCAACATAGAAAAATGTTTAGTATAGTACCTGGCACACAGTAGGTGCTTAATATGTGTTCCCTTTCCTTGTCTTGGAAAAAGAAAGCTAGAATAATAGATTCACCGAACAGTAAAACTGGAAGAAGCTTAGAACAGGAAATGTCAGAGCTATAAGGGCCTCAGAACAGGGAATGTCAGGACTGGGAGAGACCTTAGAGATCTTTTAATCTGACTCCCTCATTTTACAGACATTCAGGTAAAGGGTTTCTCCCCAAACCAGACCCTGCAAAATAGGAGTGAAACCATGTCCCGAGTGACAGAGAAATTTAGCAATGAAAACCGAGAGAGAGAAAACAATCAGCTGATACTTGCCCCACATGGAATCTGTAGCCTTGGACTTGAACATGTGTTTCCAAAATGTTTCCACCACTCTGCTCTCCTCTTACATATTTGCAATCACATTGGGGATCCTTTACAAACAGGTGATTAGATACAGTGACCCAAGGGCCTGGGGGTCGGGAGACTGTAGTTGGCTCAGGACAAAACAAGACTCCCAGGATACTCCAAGGAGATTGTGTTCCTCATCCCGCTCTTACTGCCTGTGTGCCATGGGGTGATATTTTACCTTTCTGAACCTGAGTTTTCTCTAGTTAAGGGCATTGAGCTAGAGAGCCTCGAAGATCACTTCCAGTTTTGTCTATTTTTTTCTAGTAAGTTTGCAGGTAGGGTTGGAATGTTTTTTCTCAATAAACCATGAACATTGACTTCTCTCAGTCTTGCACAAGGTGTGTGGGGGAACACCTCCACCTATCACCCCATGGGGCACACAGGATGCAGGAACTCTGGGAATAAGATTTTATTTTTGGTCTGGCATTAAGTAATGTCACATAGGGTCACGTAGCTAGGAAGTATTAAGTGTCTGAGGCCAGATTTGAACTCAGATCCTCTTGATTTCAGGGCTGATGCTCTATCCACTGTTCCACCTAACTATCCCCGGGAACAAGGTTTTAAAAACATTTTTTTTCCCAGAGGGGGAATGTAGGTGGTGCTTATAAAGCACTTTTGGGTTTGCAAAGCATGCTACGAATGTGATTTCTTCTGAACTTCCTAACAACCTTCGGAGGCTGATAGTATGGAATGGTGAACACTATCAACAAGATTTGGGTATAAATGTTGCCTCAACCCTACTAGCTGTTTGACCCTGGACAAGTAACTTAATTTCTCTGGTTCTCTTTTTTAAAATGAGGAAATTGGCCTCTAAAATTCTTCCTAGATTAAAACTGACTCTCTTTTGGTATTAACCTGTTTTACATATGGGAAATCCAAGTTTCACAGAAGTGAAATAGCATCCTATGATATCACAGCTGGTAACCATTAGAAGCAAGATTTGAATCTGGTTCTTAGGGACTCAAGGGCCTTTGGATCTATGTTACACAGCTTACTTCTAATTTGTGCCCTCTCCGGTTCCTGTATTGTCTACCCAACTAGGCTATGAATTCCTGGAGTCAGAGACCACATCTTCCCTTCCTAGACTTTCCATAAATCTGAGCTCCCAGCAAGCTCTAGAGATCCTTGGTGTCTGGTTTATTGCTATTTGAGAACAATACAAGGAAAAGGAGTGGTTTTTTCAGTGTTCTTTGGAGTTGGAGGAGTTTCAGAGAAGCTCCAGGTTCCCTCTTTGGAGCAATACAAGCTGTTGATTTGGAGGCTTTCTTCTGTGAGGATGGGTAGCAGTTTGCTTCCTGGCCAGTCAGCCAGCCAGCCTTCTCCTTCTGTCTTTACTATTTTCCTTCCCTTTCTCTTTCCCTTCCCTCCTCTTCTTTCTCTCCTCTTCCTTCCTCTCCATTTTCCTTCCTTTCTTTTGCTTTGATTTTAAATCCTTTCCTTTTTAAAAAAGATACATATATATATATGCTATATATATATCATTGATAGATTTTGTTTTTACAGCACAATAATTTCCATATAAACAAACCCTGTGCTCTTCCCTTGCTCTTTTTTCCCCATCATGTGGCTTCTGCATCTGTTCATGCAAGCCTTCTCATGTTTCTTTGAATCTTTCATATTTCTTATTTTTTTTATTTTTTACTTAACTGCTGAAATGTACCTATGAGTTCATTACAGAGTTTTCATTACAATGATACCTCTCAGATTTCCCAGATATCAAAGAAAATCAGTTGGGAAAAAAACATTTGAGGAAGTGACCCCCTCTGATAGCCTATTCCTCAATAGAAATTGTGATAGGCAAATTTAAGGTCTCCCCCAATTAGAAGTAGAATTCCAGACATGGAATGGGTTGCCTTGGGAGGTATTTTCCCCTATTCCTTTGAGGAGATTCAGGTTGGTGATTCCTTTTGGGGTTGATATTGATACTAAATATCTACTGATATACCTTTCAATTTTAAAATTGGGTGATTCTATAACTCATTTCTCTCTAGCAAGACTGATTTATATGACTACTCATAGATTACCTTCCTTTCAGTGATTTTTAGAAAAGTCTCATTGATGTCATTGGACTTATTTTTCTCCTGTCTCTACTTAATATTAAGAGCTCACAGAGAATTGGAAACAAAACGGGTATCTGCCATTAAACAAATAATAGTTCATGAATGTACAGCATAAAAATTATGAATATGAAGAATATAGAAAATATATGGACTCATGGAAATGAAGAAAACAGAACCAGGAAAACAATAGGCAATGACTCCAGCAATTTACATGGAAGGTAGGGGTATGTTGGAGCTACCAGAGCCGATTGTTAAAATTTCAGTGTGAACATTTTACACTTTGGATACGTCAAATGCTACAAATCAGGACTCCATCAGACATCTTGCTGATTTTCAAGATTTAAGAAAGTGATAGAGAAAATTTGAGTAATTCAAATTAAAGTTTAAAAGTCTGTCTTGTGGGCAATTCTCCCACCCCACCCCAGAGTTGTTTGTTAAACATTTACCTGCACACCCCTGATGGAAAGTGTGTCTGCCACCAAACAATCCCAACTGAAGGTTAGGAAATTATAATGACCAAGCTCTGCCCCAAAGAAGAGATTAGAAAAGCACCTCTCTCTCTTTCTTTGAAGAGTTGCGAGAGCATGGGTATAGAAACTATACAATGTTTCTCTGTGTTAGTTTTTTAGAACTTTTATGGTCCCTCCATTGTTAATTCTTTTTTAATAAGGGATATAAAGGATGGACCTATAGGAAAGGGAAGAGAGGAGAGACAAAATATGAATGATGTAAATAAAAAAAATAAAATTTATTTAAAAATAAGCTTGCATTTATATTATGCCTTAAAACTTGTAAAGTACCTTAAGAAGAATCTACAGTTATTATTATCTTTATTTAAAGAAGAGAAAACTGTGATTCAGAAATAAAGTTCCTGGTCCAAGGTCATATAACTAGAACTTTTCATGTGACAAATTTTGGTTTCATAGGACTTCAGAGTCCTGGATTAAGAATTAAAAGGGATGGGGAGGGGGTAGCTAGATGATGCAGTGGATGGAGTATTGGTCCTGAAGTTAGGAGGACCTGAGAAGGAATCCAATCTCAGACACTTAACACTTCCTAGCTATATGACCCTGGGTAAGTCACCTAACCTCAATTGCCTTGACAAAAAACAAACTAACAAATAAAAATACTGAAAGGGACCTCATCTTGTCCTATCCTTACATTTAACAGATGAGAAAGCTGTACCTTTTAAAATTCAGGTTAAGTAAACATTAAGCACTTTCCACTAACATTAAAAATAAGATAAAAAAGAAAAAGGACAGTCCCAAGTTCAATTATATTTCACATTTTCTTGACAAAGATACTAAAAATGATACTAAATATCCACTGATAGGTCTTTGAACTCTAAAATTTGGTGATTCTATAACTCATTTCTCTCTAGCAAGACTGATCAATATAACTACTCATAGATGAACTCTAAAATTTGGTGATTCTATAACTCATTTCTCTCTAGCAAGACTGATCAATATAACTACTCATAGATGAACTCCCTTTTGAAAAATCTCATTGATGTCATTGGGCTTATTGTACTCCTATTTCTGCTTAATATTAAGAGCTCATAAAGAATTGGAAACAAAACAGATATCCACCGAATTGGGATTTCTTTCTCCAGTTCTTGTTATAAATGAGGAACAAATTTAAGTGACTTGCCCAGGATCACACAGCTAGTAAGAGTCTGAAGTTAGATTTGAATTCATGAAGATGAATCCTTCAAACACCAACCACACCACCTAGATGCCCTATATAAATTCTAATGGGGGAAAAGAATATATAAGAAGTGAAATGGCAAAGGAAAGGGACAGTAGAGAAAAAAAGAGCCTAGACAGTACAGACAGAAATGAAGAAGTAACCATGGCTAACTTGGGCACTTTTCTTAAAAAGGAAGTTTTGGGGGAAGTGACCAATCAGAGGAAAGGGCTAAAGGGTGGAGTTATCTTTCAGGGTGAGATTGCTAGGTTGGGGAAGAGGAGGATGTCCAGAGAGTAAAGAAAGAGCAGGACCCAGCAGGGAACTGAGTGACAGAATTGGGATTTAAATCCAGGTCCTTTGACTCCATACTCAGAAACACCCATGTGCGCTTTCCATGTCACTGGGTTGATGTTACATGAGTGTCCCTCTTCCTTTCTTTCATAGTTAGTCATTTACTGAATCCACATAATTTTCTTCTATATCTCCCATCTACATCCTCTCTTTGCTCCCCTTCCCCAGTACAAGCCCTTATTACTACCCCATGGATTATTTCGAGAACCTTGTAATGGATCTTTCCACTTGCTCTTTTTCTGTCCTGTAATTCCTCCTGTATTGATCCTATTTGCCTCAGTTTCCTTATCTGTAAAACGAGCTGGAGAAAGAAATGATGAACCACTCCAGTATCTTTGCCAAAGAAACCCCAAGGGAGATACAAAGAATCTGACACAATTGAAAAACAACGTATGTTAACCAACAAGCATTTATTAAACACCAACTGTGTGCCAGAAACTGTGCTTAAGGAAATACAAAGTCAAAAATCAAAGTCCCCAGCCTATTCTGTTGGAAGAGTCAGCACATACAAAATTTTTGTCCTCCAGTGCCTGGAAAATAGAGAGACTGTTTGTCTATATGTCTGGAGTCCAGAATAATTGGCCAAAGAGTTTCTCCTAGTCCAAGGATTGCCAGCACCAAGCTTGCTGGTCACAGCAAGGCTTCATTTCTAGCCTTCAGCTTGGAGATAAACAGAGATGGTGGCCAAAGGAGCGGCAGGGAACATTTGCCATTCATCTTGTCCTGGACTCTCCAGATCCCAGGCAGAGGTGAAGACTGGAGCTCCCAGGCCTGAGAGGATACAGTATGGGATCTGGCTCTGTTTACCCTTCAGCTTTGAAGCCAGCCTGGGAAAGACTAACAACTCGGAAAGTCACAAACACTTTGTCTTTTTGTCTCTTGCCAAAAGCAATCTTTAATCAACCTACCGAGTAATGCCCTCAAAATAGCATAATAGAAACAAAGCGCTTAAAATACTTTCTTTGGTGAATAAACACAGCAGGGGGAAGAAAGAAACCTCAACAGTCCCATCCTTTTTTTTTTTTCCTTTTTTTTTTAACCGTACACACAACAAACAGTGTCTAATGATAGGGGCTGGAGGATAAGAGACAGATGTGATCAAAACTATGACACAGTGAATGATGGAAAAAGAGCTAGACTGGGAGTCTGGAGACCTGGATTCAGATCACATCTCATTCACTTACTACTTGTGAATTAGCCTCTCCAATTCTCAGTTTCTTCCTCTGTAAAATGAGGGAATTGGACTAACCTAAAATTCTATGACATCAAAGAATGGAAAGAACAAAGTCCCACCTAGAGGCATTTGATGCACCCAAGAGGGGCTGTAATTCTCTGTTTTGTGGATTACTATATGGGTAACCTCAGCAGGGGAATTCAGGATTTGATCTTGAGGGTAGAAGAATAAGACTCTGCCCCTTAGGATCTGTAGGATTTTGGACAAATCACTGAACCTCCGTGGGTCTCAGTTCACTCTTTTGTAAAATGAAATAAAATTTATCTCGATTCCTTTTCAGCTCCTCATCTAAGTCTATAGTCTTATTGGAAAGAGGAAGCAAATCCTTTACTCCCACCTTAGTTGATGAAGTAACAGAAAACCCAGAATATAATGGTAAGATATAAACAAAGTATTAAGCTAAGTTCCCAGATCTCTTTGAGAAGTGGGAATATCTTTGATGAAGTTAAAAGAACTCAATGGACAAAAAAGACTTCTAATAGTCAAGTCCCAAGAGCAGGCTAGGATATTCCTTGTGGAAGAGATCCTTGCAAAGGTGGAAGAGGGAATTTCTTTTTTCCTAATCCCACTCTATCCCCAATGGCCAGGGGACTCTTAGCAGAGAGGGAAACACTATATCCAGTAGTGCAAGTGCTCATTGATTTGAAAGAATTTGAAGGGTAAATAAAGGAGCACAGACATACACACATCATGTAAATATGAGTACAGAGGAACAGTTACCTGTGGAAAGAGGCAGTTTCAAGGAACAGGACTCCCGATTGCAGAGAAAAAAGCTATGGAGAGGAGCTGATCCTGGGAACCTGGCTGAGCAATTTGCCCAGCAGAATTGCTGTCTCCAAGGATTGCTAGATGAGAACTCGGTCCCTTCTCTCCCAGGGATTGTGAGCTGCCTTAGGTCATATATATGCCCTACATGTGTAACTTACTGCCATTGTACTTTAAGTTTGAGCCCACTTGTATCTGTGTATCCATTGGAGATTATATTTTAATTTTAATTGGAGGCAGGATACTTTATAACAACGTTTTTTGGTTTGCTTTGCTATCGGAATAATATCTTTGCTAATAGTTAATAGTATCTATTGCCCGTTGATAGGAAGCTTATCAATGGGGGCTTGTGAAGAGTATCATCCAACAGAGCTATACCCTATATCCTCTGATCAGAGGTTATACTCTTCAGAGACAATTCATTAGTGAGAGAAGAATTGGAGGAGCATCCAAGAGGACATATTACCTTTTGAACCATAGGATTGAAAGACCAAGCTCTATACAGTGACATATGATGTACCTAATTTTTTTTTTTTTTTTTTTTTGCAGATGCAATTGGGGTTAAGTGACTTGCCCAGGGTCACACAGCTATGGTATGTTAAGTGTCTGAAATCAGATTTGAACTCAGGCCCTCCTGACTTCAAGGCTGGTGCTCTATCCACTGCGCCACCTAGCTGCCCGATGTACCTAATCTGAATGTTTTCAGGAAGGTTCCTTCATCTTACCTTTTGAGACTGCTGAATTTTTCTTCTTTCGTGGGTCATATTGGTCCGGGGCTTTGGTATTCTCATTTAAATATTTAGGGATCTCTCATCTCTCTCCTGTCCTCTCACACACCTACCAGCCCAGTTCAGGACTCTTGCCTCAACTGTTGCAACAGCCTTCTGAAGGATCTTCCTGCCTCCCCATCTTTTCCCTTCTCCAATCCTTCTAAACTCTGACCTTGTCCTGTCACTGGTTTACTTTGTCCATCTTTCAGTGCCTCTTGATATTTCTCCTTTGTTTTGCCCATGTGGAGCACAATCTGGATATGGACTCAATGGAGTGTGACTGGAGGTAGGACAAGGTGTGCTTGTCTATTTCTTTGTGCTCACCTTATATTCCTTCATGCACTTTCTATTCTGGTCCACCCAGGACCTGCTATCTGTTCCTAGTGCTGAATATTCTACGTCCTGCTGCCATTTTTTTTTTTTAAACAAAAGTAACTCCCCAGATCTGGAATACTTTCCCTTCTCACTTTCACCTTATAGAATTTCTAGCTTAGCTCACAGGCTGTCTCCTCCCTGAGGGTCCTTGTTACAAGTATTCACTCCTTCTTAAAACAGGGATTCTTCATTTTCTCCTCTGACTACATATTAATAAAATATGTCCCTTCCCCACCTCAGTAGAATATAAGTTTCTTAAGTCAAGGACTCTTTTTTTTTTTTTTGGTCTTGATATGGTTGGAGAGGCCGGTACATAGGAAATATTTAAGTGTATCTGTTCAGTTGAATATGTTTCTGTTTCTATTCTCTGTTATAAATAATAGCTTAACATATACTTGAAAAGTTGTAGTGAGTAACCCTTTTACCCCTTTCTCCTAATTAATTAGCTTTAGTTCCTTGGCTCTGGGCTTTTTTTTTTTTTCTATTTTTTTCTATTCTATTCTATTTTTCTAATTTTTTTCTATTTTTTATCCTATAACATCTTGTCCATTTTGCATTGCCCCTTTGGATTTCATTATGCGATAAGACACAGGAATGACTGGGTAGTGGGCTGGACTTTGAATCAGGAAGCCCCAGGCTCAAGTCATACCTGAAATATTTGGTAGGTCACACAACTAAATGTCCATCAGCTTCAATTTCTTCAATCTATAAAATCAGGGGATTGGACTTAATGACCTCTAAGGTTCCTTCCAGGTCTAAATTTATGATATTATAACTTTATTCTCTTCTCCTTCCTCTCACTCTTCCTCTCTCCTCTCCTTTCTTCTTACTCTCTTCTCCTTTCTTCCCTTCTCTTGGTAGGTTTAAATAGCCTTGGTGGAAAAGTAAGAGAAGAAAGCAAAGAAAGTTGGCACAGTTAGCATAGGATATCAAGCTTAATGCTAATGTTCAATGATAGAATCACAGAACTCAGAGTTGGAGTGGCCCTCTAAGTTAATAGGTTAGCATCATGCCCCAAACATAAGAATTTATCCAGCCTCCATCCCAGTATTTCCAGTTACTGGGAACTTACTATCTCCAGAGTAGCTCATTACACTCTTGTAGAGCCTTAATTTTGAGGAAGTTTTTCCTTATATTGAACTCTATCTCTTCACAACTTTTGCAGTACTCTTGGTTTAATTCTTTGGGGTTAAATAGAAGAAACCTAATTCTTCCATGTGACAGTCCATTAAATATTAAAAAAAATTTATTACTTCCCATCTTCTCCTTTCTCTGTGTATTCTCTACTCCAAGCTAAATGGTCCTACATCTTCATTCAAGTCTCAAGGCTTCTCACCATCTTAGTTCTTCTTTGGACCCACTCTAATTCATCAATGTCCTTATTAAGCTATATTAACCCATATTAAGCCATAGTGCCCAGAGGTTACACAGCTTAGGATGCTAGATCTAGTGACAGAGAGACCCTCAAGAACTATCACAACCCCCTCATCTTACATATGGGGAAATCAAGGTCAAACAATATGAAAAACTTGCCCAGTGTCCCAAGACTAGAGCTCTTTTGAGCTCTATCTGTCTTGACCATAGTAGTTCAAGTCTTAGACACTCTTCTCATAATGAAGGTGAAAATCACAGCAAAACTCATTTCCTTTCATTTTCTTCATAAGGACTATCTTCATCCCTCAGTTGTTAGTGACCTTCCCTCGTTCTTGCTCAATTATCTTTCAGTCATATCAGTTTCTTCATGACACCATTTAGGGTTTTTTTTGGAAAGAGAAGTTTGCCATTTCCTTCTCTAGATGATTTTACAGATGAGGAAACTGAGGTAAACAGGGTTAAATGACTTGTCCAGGATCACTCAGCTAGTAAATGTCGAAGATCAGATTTGAACTCAGGAAGATGACTCTTCCTGATCTCAAGCCTGGCAGTCTGTTGCATCACCTAGCTGCTCCAGCCCTCTCTCTAGGATATTGTAAATAGTTTATTCTTAATAGTTTTTACACATGTTGTTTTCCTCAATGCAACTTAAGTTCCTTGAGTTTAGTGAGTATTTTACCCCAAACCATTATAAGTCAGTGTGATGTCAGGGAAATAGTGCTAGTTTTGGACTCATAGGCTTCAGATTCAAATCCTTCCCTTGACATTTATTACTCGAGTGATCTTGGCCACGTCACTTAACTTTTTGGGATTTTAATTTCCTTATCTGTAAAATGAAGGTGGGTTTAGATGGTCTCTAAATTTCCTTCCAACTCCATGATCCTATGAAGCCTCCATCCAGAGAAGAAATAGCTTTTTGTAAGGGCAGCTAGGTGGTTCTACCAGCTCTGGTCAGGAAGACCTGAGTTCAAATCTGGTCTCAGACACTTAATACTTCCTAGCTGTGTGAATCTGGGCAAGTCACTTTACCCCAACTGCCTCAGCAAAAACAAACAAACAAAAAGCTCTAGCATCCAGTAGGAGCTTAAAAAATGCCTCTTGAAGAAAGGAATGAAATAACTGTATGCAATATCCCACTATTGAATCATGTTGAACTTGTCATCCTGGTGACTCCATGAACTTTTCAACATGAACTTTTTTTTTTTTTTTCTAGATCATGCTACAATATTTATCTTCCTGGGCTCTCTCCTCAAGCCCTGTTGAAATGAAAGGACATCCTTCCATGACTAATGACAGAGAATGAGAGAACAATGGGAATCAGCCTCAGTGTTTGGAGAGGAAAATTTGGCCCGCAGTCTTCTGACGTAGTTGCTGGTCCCGGACTGTTAATTGTTTCATATTCCCTAAATATCCGTCCTGGGAATGCAATTGGTGACATCATTTCTTTCTGAACATTTTGGTATGGCCTTAGTAATCCCAATGCTTCGGCTGCTTACAAAAACTAGGATTTGCTGCCAATGCTGTTGTGTGATTTTGAATGTTTTTATTTGTGTGTATGTGTGTGTTTGGGGCGGGGACAGGAAGCAGAGATTGTACATCCTGAATTTTTATTGCAAGGCAAAGGAGTGATTCTATTAGAGTAGGGAGAGACAGTGAATTATTATGCTGATGCTGATTAATAGTCAGAGCTTTAGTTAAGAATTTTGGTGCCTCGGTGGAGGACAGTTGGGAAGAAGCCTTTGGATATGAGGGTGGAAAGAGGAAGAGAGACCGAAGACTTTGGAACACTGTTTCCATATAGGAAGAAATCCTAGTATATTAGATATCATGGGTAATGAACTCAGAAGATGTTTCATCTGCTCTTCCCACACCCAAATCACTATAAGTCAGTGTGATATCAGAGAAATAGTGCTAGCTTTGGATTCATAGGATTCAGATTCAAATCCTGCCCGCGACATTTATTACTCGGGTGATGTTGGCCATGTTGCTTAACTTTTTGGGATCTTAGTTTCCTCATCTGTAAAATGAAGGTGGGTTTAGATGGCTTCTAAGATTCCTTCTATCTCCATGATCCTATGAAGCCTCCATCCAGAGAAGAAATAGCCCAGGGCTGGTCTGAAGGCCATTGAGGAAGGAGCCCAGCTTTTGGGAGTTTTCCATTTAATGATTTATTCTTGCTATCTAGCTGAATAGAGATGGTATGATATCAGTTTATCTAGCCTCAGAGACTAGATCTGCTTCCTCCTTCCACACATCTGAATTGTGTGATCTTGGACAAATATTGCTTAATTTCTCGGTGTCCTAGGCAACTGCCTAAAATTAGAAGTTGCAGAATTCTTGCATTAAAGGGAATTTGGATATCAATAAAGAGAATTTCATCGATGGGAATTCCCTATATAATGAAATCATAGGTACGGAACTAAATAAAAACTAAGTGTTAAGGTTAGCTAGTTCTATGTACTATAGGAATATCAGTATTTTCAACAATCTCTAAATGTCAGCAACCTGAGACAAAGCTCCCATGGCCCCATCCTAGTTATAGCTTTGCTAACAATATGTACAATGCACTCAAAACCAACCCCAAGTAATCTGTTTTTTCTTGGCCTCTTGCCCCAAGGGGTCAATCTTTTCTCCTTGATTCTACCCATTTGATAACAAAGCATATGGCTTAAGGGAAGTTTGTGATTTTCAGTAGGCCCATTTGGAATTTCAGATACTATTATTACCAGAGATTTTGAGGACTGGGATGTAGTCTCAGTATTGCCAAAAACACAGAGCATAGATTTTTAGCGATCTCTTCTGGCCGACAGAGGCAGAGGTGGTGATGAGGTCCAGATGAGACTCTATTCAGGCTGCTTTGGCAGGAGTCACAGATGAGCTTCATGCAAGCCAAAGGATGAACCCTTAAGGGGAGAGAAAGAAGAAAGGAGGAAAAATGAGGGCCAATTCCCAAAGGCCTCCCTCAGAAATTCAACTACACTGGCCAAAAGAAAGGGGGGGAAAAGCTAAGATTGAGATGGAATGGAACTGACAGGGTGCTCAACACACGCAGGGCAGAGCTGTCACTGAGCAGAATCTCAATTATTTGCTTTCTCTCCAAGATGCAGCAAAAGTTTTTTTTGACATGCTTGCTATGCATCCTGTCATTAAAGCTGAGACATCTTGATAATAAGGGAGAAATTACACTTTGAACATTTCCTCTCCTCCTCCAAGCACTTTGCATATTTTCCAGTCTTTTCAATGGTTCCTTAAATCTTAATGAGCATCACAGATTGTTTTTTCTCTTTTTCCCCTCTGCATGCATGCGTGTGTGTGTGTGTGTGTGTGTGTGTGTGTGTGTGTTTGTGTTGTTCAGGCGGGCCAGTGTATATATTTTAACCTTTGCAAGAAAAAAAAAAAAGATTCCAGAGAATATAATTGGAGTTAGAAAAGTAGGAGGAGAACAAATGAAAAGAAAGAGAAGAGAAACTGAGGAAAGAAAAAGCAAGAAGTAAAAGGATTGTTCTATTCAAGTGAGGAATTGGACCAACCAGGTATTGGAGTCAAATCAGAACAGGTAAGAACAGAGGGGGGTGATAATGGGAGACTCTGGGCTGCCTCATGAAATTTAATCGACCCAGTTGCTGAGGTAGAGCTTGCCTCAGTATTGAAATCAACTATATTTGCTTAAAGGTTTTACTGTCATCACCAAGAGTGGTGCATTTTTAGGAGGGTTAGGAAAGCCTGGGGTCAGTGGAGTGGGTTAAACAGCCATCCTTCCATCCATTCAGGTATTGGTGTGTGCCTCTTGAAGGAGCATGGGGATGAAAGGTTTAAGGAGCCTTACAGGCTGTCTAATCCAGACCCTTCATTTTATGGAAAAGGAAATTGCAGTTCAGAGAAGGGAAGGACTTTACTCAAGGTCACACACTTAGGTAGTATCTTAGTGACCCTGGATCTTTCAAGTCAAGGGTTATTGCTCTTTCCCTGGCCCCTGCTGCTTCCTTATACTTCAAGAAGAATCCTTCCCTCTCTTTTATTCAGTGTCATTTTGCTTTCATCTGAAGACTTCCAATGAAGGTCTTCAATGAGCTTATTCCCTCCTGAGAGGATCCATGCAACTGCTGGAGAGTTTGAATCTTTAGAGATTTTTTTTTAATTATTATTTGATCAAGCCTAATCTGGCCTTTGCAGTTTCCACCCATTGCTTTCAATTCTATTCTTTGGGGTCAAACAGATCAAGGCTAATTTTTCTCTCACCTAATAGTACTTCAGATACTTGAATACAGCTCCCATGTCTCCCTACACCCCATAATACTTAGTTTTTTTTTTAATTCTAGGATAAACAAACTTATAACTGCAGCCAGAAAGATCCTCCAAGGCTTCTTTTCTCCAGAATGATCATCCCAAGTTCTTTCAATGGATCCATTCTGATTTACCTTTTGTGGACACTCTCTTCTTTTCAGTGTTTAATGTCTTTGCTAAAGATATTTGGTCTGACCAATGGAGACATAGGATTAGGAAAAAATGCTTTTCCTCATATAGTCTGCTTACTGGTTTTTTGGGTTGCCCCATCACACTGTTCCTCTATATCAAATTTGTACTTTTCTAAAATCTTTTCCACACTAAGATCTTCTCAATAGGAACTGTTTTTCATCCAACTAATAGAATGTAAGTTACCTGAGAGCAGGGAGTATTTCATTTTTGACTTTGTTTCTCTCTCTCTCTTTTTTTTTTTGGGGGGGAGATTATTGTTGTTGATCCAATTCAGGTTACGTGACTTACCCAGGGTCACACAGCCAGGAAGCGTTAAGTATCTGAGGCCAGATTTGAACTTAGGTCCTCTTGAGTTCAGGGCTGGTGCTCTATCCACTACATCAACTAGCTGCCCCTTGACTTTGTTTCTTCCGTGTCTAGCATATAGTAGGTACTTAGTAAATGGTGGTTGGTTGACTGCTTACTTGATAGGGAACTTCCCTCTGGGCTCATATAATCATAGAGTTGGAAGATACTTCAGGGATCATTTAGTTGTTTTCTGAACAAGAAAACTCTTTAGACATGTATAAAAAAGAAAATAAAAGAAATTTCCATGTTAACTTTATAGCAAGTTGTACCTAATAGATTTGCAGTTTTATGTGTAACCACCACGAAATCATCATCATCATCATCTTTTTCTTCTTTCTCCTTTCCTCCTTTTCCTCTTCCTTCCTTTCTCCCTCTTCCTTCTCCTCTTCCTCTTCCTCCTCATCCTTCTTCATATTTTTTACAACTAGCATATAATAAGCACTTAATAATTGTTCATTAATTTGAATCAAATTGATCTCTTCACTTATTCTGAGGTGAAAGGCAGGATTGGAATAATGGTAATGAAATTCAGTCAGGAAGACCTGGGTGGGAAACCCAATTCAGATACTTAATATCTGGGTGAGCCATTCAACTCATTGACTCAGTTTCCTCAAATATAAAATGAAGGGGTTGAATATTGATTGACTTTTAAGATCCCTCCCAGCTTTCAATCTCTAGTCCTGTGATGAAGCTCTGTTGTGTCTCATCTCAAGATGGAAGAGATGAATGAAAATGAAGTTAGACTTTTCCCTACTGCATCGTGAAGTCTCATTTCCTTCTCTCTTCCCTTTGCTTCTTTACCCCCCAGCAGAAGGTCAGGGGCCAGCTGTTCAGTTTCCTGAACTGATTTTCTTCACTCCTCCCAATTCTTCGAAGGGACAATCGCCCTGCCTCAGTTAAGGCTTGGGTTGGGGCAGGAGGTGAGGTGTGTATATGTGTTTGGGTTTGGGGGAAATGGAGTCTTCTCTTTTCCAGTAGCCAGTTTACTAGAACCTGGCACAAGGTTGGAAGAGTGGATGAGATCTTGCATCTGGAAGGAGAGACTTTGGTTTGGGTATGGAGTGGGGGACGTCTCTGGGATCTGTCAAGAAACAGATTGTGAGGGTGGGTTTGCTGTTCCCTCTGTTCTCCCTCCCCCATCTTTCCTTTTTAGTGCTCCCTTTATTAGATGAAATAACGGGGCCATAATCAATGTGTTTGAGACTGCCCAGCTGTGTACTGCCCAGCTGACAGGAGGCCACAGCTGGAGAGAGAATAGCTGGGACATTCCAGCTGCAAAAAGAGAGGTCAACACCTTGCAACAAAAAAGAGGGGGGGGGGGAGAGAGAGAGAGAGAGAGAGAGAGAGAGAGAGAGAGAGAGAGAGAGAGAGAGAGAGAGAAGGCTTCGGCTCATGGAAATGGCCAGGCAGTTAATAATAATTTAAAAGGAAGGCAAGGATCTTTATTGTTTTAATTGGCAGCCCTCTCTGGATTCTTTTATCAGACAGCTTGGAGCCCACGACAGGGAGAAAAAAAAAAGAGTCTGTGCTTGTGTCTGTACATATGTGTGTGTGTTCATATGCATGTGGGGGTTGGGACACGTGCAAGTGTGATGTTGGTGAATGTGAGGATGGAGAAAATGGGGGGAGGAGGGGAGGAGAGCTGGTCTGTCTGAGGGAGCATCGTGGGAGGCAACGAAGAGACGGTGTAAGTGAAAGCAACAAATCAATGAGCAGAAGGATGAGTGGGTCCCCAAATCCATGTGGGTCCTAGGCAAAGGGCCCACCAGAATGTGTCTAGTTCAGAAATAGTTTCCTGAAACTGAACTCCCCCTCCTTCCCCCCTGCCTGCCTCCCTTCTTTGTCCTGAGGAGAGATAAAGTTGTTGGCTGTTTGTTTTGGCTTCTGATAAAGCCCAGTAAGACTGAGAAATCCTTTGATCATCAAGCTATCCGGGGCTGGACCTCTGACAACCAGTTCACTTGGCAGGCCCGCCAATGGTGCCAGCCCCATCCCGGCTCCATGGACCTCTTCAGGCAGTACCGTTCCTGAGAGGTAGAATGGGGGAAAGCTCTCCCCAGCCTTTAGGATCTGCTCTCAAAGGCAGCCAGAAGGAATTTCCCAGCAGTCCACGTTAGTCTGATGGGAGCCTGGGGGTAGAAGTCAGAATGAACCAAGGAGACATTCTCTTGGGGAAAAGGAAAGTGATGGATGTGGCCTGGACTTTAGAGTGAATCAGAGCAATCGAGCTGGACAGGAAACTAGGGGCTTAGGACAATGTGCCACGTTAGAGATGATTCAACCAAAATGGCAGCCTTTTCCATAAGGAGGAAATCATTTATTAGACTTTCCCTGTGTGAAGACTTGACAATGAACTCAGGTTCTAATTGTGCCTTTTCCCCTAATTCATTGGGTGACCTTGTTCGAAACCACTTTCCCTCCCTGTGATTCATTGTGTAATGACACATCAAGTTCTAAGATCAGGCCTAATATTCCTTGTTCTAAGAACCCTCCCTGACCTGACATTCTAAGGTCCTTCCCAACTCTGACATTCCCTGTTCTAAATTCTCTCCTATTTCTGACATTCGATGTCAGAACCCCTTCTAGGGTTGTCAATCTATATCTTATGGGTCTTTTCAGCTCTAATATTGTATGTTCTAAGGTTTCTTGAATCTCCTATTTTCTATGATCACTAATTTGTTGAGTCCCATGCAATTCAGAAGAGAAAAACTGTACACAAAATTAGGAAAGTTGTAGTTGTGTGTGTGTGTGTGTGTGTGTGTGTGTGAGAGAGAGAGAGAGAGAGAGAGAGAGAGAGAGA
>JAJPUD010000348.1:404838-416628 GCA_023553655.1 Myrmecobius fasciatus
GAGAGAGAGAGAGAGAGAGAGAGAGAGAGAGAGAGAGAGAGAGAGAGTTTTCTCCAATCATATTGGGTCCTAATATTTCATTTTTTGCTGTTTCTGATTTGGAAGGATACTTTGCTTCTACTTCTTAAAATAAAAGCAAATAGAGAGTCATTTTCTAATCCTTGTGGGCAGTAGGGAGTTACTAATTTGAGCTCTCATTCTGTAATAGAGGTATGAATGTTTTCCTTAATTTCTAACCCCACAGTTTCTCATGGGAAATGAACTGGCTGCATATCAGCTGATGGGAAACTAGTCCATCAATTAATCAGTATTGATGGAGCCAACTGTGAACCCCGTGGGGGGATTTCAAGGAACATAAGCGTCATGTCCATATCCTTAAGGTATTGCTGGGCTGAGTAGATGAGAAACTACACGGAAGAACAATTTAATGGAAAACTGCCTGATTGCTACAAAATTTACAGCTAGACTTCCAGGAAGTCAACTAATCCAGTCCTTTTTACAGAAGAAGAAACTGAGTAATAAGAGAAGGGAAGTGATTGCCTTTGGCCCTTTTCTGGAAATCCAAGGTTGACCTCTTCCTTTGTCTCCCATTCTGACTGACTTGATTCTACTTCTTCAGAAGAGATGCTCTTTTCCCACTTTCACACACACCACCAATGCCCCTCTTGATAGCTTTTCATCTTCACCACTATACCATCTCTTATCATGGTAAGGTGGGATTCCTATTCTATAGGGAGAGTCCAATCTTTCTTTTTTAACTGGGATTTAATGCTTTTTAATCAAATAATACTACTGGTATTCTCCCATATCTTCTCTTTCATTCTTTCTTTGAAAACATTTTCTTGATACGTTTTTTTTTTAAATATTACTCCCACCTCCCAATAATTCCCATCTCTAAGACCCTTCCTTGTAACAGACCTAGGTGGCAGTGTGGATAAAGTGCTAGACCTGGGCCTCAGAAACTTGCTAGCTTTGTAAATCACTTCACTCTATTTGCCTCAGTTTCCTTATCTGTAAAATGATTTGGAGAAGGAAATGACCAAACACTTTAGTGTCTTTGCCAAGAAAATCTCAAATGGAGTCATGAAAAGTTGGATCTGATTAAATAACAGTTAAATAGAGCAAATGAAAATTTGTATCTGCCTCTTTCTATACTCATTGTTCACTACTCTGTTTTATCATCAGTGCTTTTTTCTCTCCTGAGTTGTTTGAGACTGTATTTCCACCCTTATGTTTTCATGGTCTTTTTTCCAAGTGCTCAAGACAATTCTACCGGTAAACTCTTGGTTGATCCCTTCAGCACTTTGGACTTCTTAGCTCTTGGGCCCAGTGGAAAATGCAGGGAGAGGGTCTCAATTTAAATGTGGACCTTGCTACTTATTGTCTATGCAATCTTGGAGAAAGTCCCTTCCCCATTCTGGATTTCAAGTTCTCTTTCTGTATCTAGGAGATTAATCAGTGGAGTCTCCTAGATGAGTTTATGAGGAGATGGGCTTTTGTTTATAGTCTGATTAGCATCTTCCTCGTAGAAGGTGGATGGGACCATTGTCACCAGAGAAGAAAAAACAACTCCTGTCAGATTAAAATTGAGGGATCTAGGGCTGTTTTAAGATGATCCAGTTGATTGGGAGTCATTGTTTGATATCTCCCTCAGAGTTAACCTCAGTTAATGAAGCTGCCTCCAAAGTGAATGGCTTGGGCTGGGCTGGATCTTGTTGGAGAAACTATCTCTTTTTAATTATTTATAAAAAGGAACTTGGCTTACCTCTGATACTTAGTAGGTGTATGTTCCAGGCAATTCATTTAACCTTTCTGTGCCTCAGTTTTTTCATCTATAAAATGTGAATAACAATAATACCTACCTCTCAGAATGTCTTTTCATGAAGATCAAATGACATAATATCTATAAAGCATTTGGTAAAGTTACCAAAAGAAACTGAAATTAGGGTTACTAGCCAGGCAATATTTTGACATCCCAGAGAATCTCCCTTTCACACAGGGATCTCCATAGTCCCTACATAAATGTTATCTAAATTCTTCTATACATGTGTATGTATATTTATATCTACCTATCTATCTATCCATCTGTGTGCATGTTTGTGTGCATCTCTGTGTATATGTTACCTTGAAAGCTTATACAGAATAATTATTAGACAATTAATATAAACTGAGACATACACATGAGTGAGCTTCAGAAATTTTCCCAGAGCAGGCTCTTGGAGGAGGCACATCATCCACAGTGATACAGTTTTTTAAGAGTGTAGCCTTCAGTATCAGAGCTGGTCTGTGTGTGCCCATAATCTGGGAGTATTGGGTATCATACAACAAATAAAATGGAGAGATTGAACAAGATGATCTCTAAAATCCTTTCCAGTTCTAAATCCTTTATATCCAAGTTGCTGGAATTATATATATATAATTTCCCCTATTTATATTTTTATGTCAATCAGACCTCTCTTGAATCCTCTTTTAATCTTTCTTCTTTTTCTTTTGAATTACTCCTGAAGTTACAGGAGGTTAATGATGACCTCCTCATTCTGGGAAACAAAGGCTATGTCCATCAAGTGGTATGGGTCTGTTGAAATAACCACACAAATAGGCCATCCATGGGTTCGGAGGCTGAGGAAGAGCCTCCTTTGATTTCCTATGGAAATCATATCCATTTTGGGAACCCGATTTCTATTTCACGCCCACTTGGAGAGAGGAATTTGTTCCTTTGGCAAACTGTACTCTCGCCAACATGGCATGTTCTGTGTTTGGACCCCATTCCCCTCACGGCCTTTCAAGATCATTTAGTCTCCAGTAACCCTGGTTTCTTATTTCCACAGAAAAAGAAGTCTTACACTCCTGTCTCTGAAGGCTTCTTGGCCATAAAACAGCCCTTTCCAAAGAGCATTTGAAGAGCTAAGTGTAAATAAATCAGAAACATACCGATTGCTTTTCCCTTGAAGTACACATGCATAATTTCATTAAAGTGAGAAGTGCTTTAGGCAAACTGGGTTTGGGGTTTGGCTGAACCCACAATGCTCTCGCAAAAGTCAGAGCTGTTTGGCCAGCTTATGAGGGGCCTGATTGGTCTACCCCCTTAGGTATTTCATAGGCATGAGGTCATCAGAAGGAAAACTGGCTTGAAAAAACTCAGGAAATCACCAGGATTCATATGATAACGTTTGCAGTATCATCATTTGAAGGAAGAGAAGGCAATCATGACATCTCCCAGCATCCTTTGTAATATAAGAAGCAGTTCCCTAATGTGGAAAGCTTTCTTGCCAACCTCTTGTTTCTAGATGGTTTTATCTATGGGAGCCTGGCAACATTCATCATCGTCCCTCATCCTCCTCCCCTTTCCAGCTTCTGCCCCTCTTTAGTTTGGAAATCCAAGTTAGAGAAGGCAGGTAGGAGCATAAGGAAGGGAAAACCAAATGCCAACCCCTTTCCCCCGGGGCCATTTCCTAAGTTGTTTTCTCAAATTTCTTCCTGGAAAAGGGGATCTTGCCACAAAATAAACTCTCAAGAAAACACATGGCTTAGAGACTTGCTGTACACCATTTAAAGAGAACCATCTCTTCTGACTGAATGTATGGTGATACCTGACAAGTCTGGGAAATGGTATAGACAACCTGTAAATCAGAGGAGGATCACACATTTTGGGGTACAGTGGGAGTGGCAATGATCTCATAGGTTTCCCCTCCTATTTACAATTTTACCATCCAAAAGCTGCTTTTATTGTAGGATGTTCTTCAACTGTGTCTCATATTAGTTTCATCTATTCTAGCTATCTATTCTCTTATTATGTACATATGTTCAGTTGCTTTGGTCGTGTCTGACTTTGTGACCCCATTTGTGGTTTCTTGACAGAGATCCTAGAATAGTTTGCCATTTCCTTCTCCAATTCATTTTACAGAGGAGGAAACTGAGGCAAACAGGATTAAGGGACTTGCCCAGAGTCATACAGCTAGCAAGTGTCTGAAGCCAAATTTACTCTCAGGGCTTCCTGATTCTAGGTATGGTATTCTGTACAATATGGCACCACTTAGCTGCACCATCCAACTCAGGCCATATACATCAGAGTTGGGACTTGAACCCAGATCATCCTGGCTGTAAGGCCAGTCCTATAGCCACTCTACTATACTGCCTCTTGGCTGTTTACTCAATGATAAGAAAATGTAGAAAAGTAAGAGTCACTATGATGCCTGCTGAGAATACAAAGAGAAAAACAAGAAAGATCTCTGTCCTCAGACATCTTATGTTTTATTGAAGGTGGAATATATAAAAATAAATAAGATAGTTGGGTGGGAAGTGGAGTCCTAACAAGAGTGGTCTCATAGAGGAGAACATGGGGTGTTTAGAGTTGGAAAGCACCTTCTAGACTATATAGTCCAACCCTCAGATTTTACAGATGGGGAAACTGAGACAGAGGAAGCTTAAAGGAACTGCCCAGGACCACAAAAGTAGGAGGTGTCATATGGGGGATTTGAATTCAGGTTCTTTGATTCCAGAGGCAGTATTCTGTACTATACTATATCATCTCTTATGTCATGTGAGTTAAGCCTGAAGGAAACAAATGACATAATTTAAAATACATTGCATATGTTGAAGTATCATATCAATGCTAGCATCTTCATCATCATCATTGTGGTCCTTATCGTCCTTCTCATATTCATCATCATCATTGTGGTCCTCATCCTCATCATTTTCAGCATCATTATCATTGTGGTCATGATTATCATTTTTATCATCTTCATCCTCCTCCTCCTCCTCCTCATTGTGGTCTTGGTCATCACTGCCATCATCATCATCATCTTCTTCTTCCTCTTCATTGTCATCATCATCATTGTGGTCCTCCTCCTCCTCCTCCTCATCATCATTATCATTGTGGTCCTGATCATCATTCTCATCATCCTCATCCTCATCATCATAATCATCATTATGGTCTTGGTCATCACTACCATCGTCATCATCTTCTTCTTCCTCTTCATTGTCATCATCACATTGTGATCCTGGTCGTCATTGTCATCAGCATTATCATTGTACTCATCATTATGATGCAGACATAAGGAGGATAAGCATCTTAGGATGAGGATATGGCCCACCCAAAGGCACTTCCTAGATTGGGTGCCAGGACCATGACAAACCATGTCGTTTCTTACAGAACAATAATATTCCATGACATTCATACCATAATTTATTCAGCCATTCTCCAACTGATGGGCATCCACTCAGTTTCCAGTTTCTAGCCACTTACAAAGAGGGCTGCTACAAACTTTTGCACATGTAGATCCCTTTCCCTCCTTTAAGATCTCTTTGGGATATAGGCCCAATAGAAACACTGTTGGGTCAAAGGATATGCACAGTTTGATAACTTTTTGAGTATAATTCCAAATTGCTCTCCAGAATGGTTGGATCCATTCACAGTTCCACCAACAATGTATTAGTGTCCCAGTTTTCCCACATCCCCTCCAACATTCATCATTATCTTTTTCTGTCATCTTAGTCAATCTGACAGGTGTGTACTGGTATCTCAGAGTTGTCTTAATTTTCATTTCTCTGATCAATAGTGATTTGGAGCACCTTTTCATATGACTAGAAATAGTTTTAATTTCATCATCTGAAAATTGTCTGTTTATATTTTTTGACCATTTATCAATTGGAGAGTGGTTTGAATTCTTATAAATATGAGACAATTCTCTATATATATTAGAAATGAGGCCTCTATCAGAACCCTTAAATGTAAAGATGATTTCCCAATTTATTGCTTCCCTCCTAATCTTGTCTGCATTAGTTTTGTTTGTACAAAAACCTTTTAACTTAATATAGTCAAAATTATCTATCTGATGTTCAATTAAGAGTTCCAGTTCTTCTTTGGACACAAATTCCTAATGTGAAGGCTTTTCAAGCCTTTTTCAGGGGTCCTCATCCATCTTTGGTATCCCTCTGCTTCTCACAACTGTCTATTGCTGTTGCAATAACCTAGGTGAGAGGTGATTATGGGACATGAACTAAGGTGGTAACTGTGTGAGTGAAAAGAAGGGATCTGATGTGAAGCAGGTTGTGAAGATAGAAAGAATAAAAATTTAGTAACTGATTGGAAATATCAAGTGAGGAAGAGAACAATACCAAGGTTGCAAGTCTAGAACAAAGTTTCTTAAGCTGTAGGTCGAGTAATTGAATGTAGGAGATATGAAATTATGATTTTTTTCTTATCAGTAAATGTTTGATTTGTATGACTATTTTGTAAATCTATACTCTGAAATCACATAAAAATTTCTCTGGTGAAAAGAGATCATAAGTGAAAAAAGTTAAAAAAAACCCTGGCCTAGAAAACAGGTGGTGCTTTTGAAGGAATTAGTAAAGTCTGGAAGAGAGAAGGTTTTGGGGCAAAAGATAATGAATGAAAAGTTTTAAACAAGTTGAATCTAAAATATTTCTGAGACATTTAGTTTGAAGTGTCCAATAGGTAATTGGTGACATGATACTGAAACTTAAGGGAGAGAATAAAACTAGATCTATAGATATTTGGGAATCACTTGCTTGGAAATGACAACACCCTAGTATCTGATGAGTATACCAAAAAATGTGTAGAGAGAGAAAACCTAGGGGTAGAATCTTGGGGGGGGTACCTATAGTTATAGAGCTTGATATGAATGATGAACCAGCAAAGGAGACTGAGAAAAACAGTAAAATCAGAGGTGAAGCATGAGAGGTTAGTGTTGTGAAAACCCAGAGAGAAGAGAATATTCAGGAAGAAACAGTGGTCATTAATGTCAAATGAAGCAGAGAAATTGAGAAGGATAAGTATAAAGCATAGATGATCAGATTTGGCAATTAAGATGCCATTAGTAACTTCAGAGAGAGCAGTTTTATTTGAGTAATGAGGTAAGGAGACAGATTGCAAAGAGCTGCTAGAATGAGAAGAGAGGAAATGAAGGCAGCAAATGAAGTCTTTTTTTTTCCCTCAAGGAGTTTGGCTGATAAAAGGAGGTGGATTATAAAAAGTAATTGAATGCATTTTGGTGAAGGTACTTTTTTTTTTTTTTTTAAAGATGGGGGAAAGACTAGGGTATTTTTGGAGATAGTAGGGAAGGAAACACTAGAGGAAGCTAAAAAATTTGAGAAGGGCCATCTCTTTGTCAGAGACTGGACAAGGGAAGAGAGAGTGGGAGGTGATGGTAAAATATTTTGAGGTGAAGAAAATTGGAGAAAAGGAAATTCATGGCTTTAGCTTTTTCAACAGAGTAAGAGGCAACATCCTCAGCTGAGGGAAAAGGGCAAAATGTGTGTGTGTGTGTGGGGGGGAGTTTGTGGAAGAAAAGAAGATTTAGATTAATTTCTGTGGGGAGTTAGAATTTAGTTGAGAAGAATAAAAGGCTGTGTCTTGCTGCAGTGAGAGCCCAATTGAGGATGGATAACATGAATTTGTAATGAATCTAATCAATACAGCTGGGAGACTAATTAAAGCTTTGATTAGCCTCTGGTGAGTAGGATCAGAAGCTTTGGATGATGGCAGTAATCCATGTCTGAGATTTGGGAAGACATAAGTTAATAAGACAAGGGTGTCAGGACCTCACACCTATAGTCTGCATAAAATTGAAATGTTTAAGGAGAAAGAGGAAAGCAATCAAGCAGAGAAAATGGCATGAGATTACTCATGGATGAAGGGAATGGAAACCACCTGAAGGCAAAGAACATGTCTAGTAAGGGTAAAAGTATTTCCCCTCTCTGGAAGTCTTTAAACTAATGCTGATGATTACTTATGAGGGATGTAGTAGAGAGGATCCTTTTGGGAGTATGAGTTGGTTGATGTGTTTTTGTTTCCTATTCTGAAATTTTCTGATTCTGAGTAGAAATGATCAGGAACCAAACTCTTGAGTTCTTCTTGGGATCTTGCCCTTGAAAGTGAGAAGATGGGGACTGTATCTGTTCTGCATGTCTCTCAAAATCAGTAGTCTATGTGTCACAGTCATATTTAGCTGGTCCAACATTTTGAAAACCATGTTCTGCTCATATGTCCTTGGGCTGAACTAGTCATGAAAGTTTACTGCACACCAACAGGCACAAACTGCTCCTGTGAGTAATCCCTTCTTTACAAATGGAGCTAATTCATCTTTTTGTAGTGACAAAGGACTAGAGACTAAAAGGTGCCCATCAAATGGAGAATGGCTGACCACCTTAAATTATATAAATGTGATGGAATATTACTGTATTATGAGAAATGATAAAAGAGATAGCTTCAGAGAAACCTGGGAAGACCTATATGAATTGATATAGGATGAAGTGGGCAGAAAACTTATACAATAACATTGTAAAGACAAAAAACTTGGGAGGTCTTAATAATTCTGATCATTTTTAGTGAAGGGGAGGGAAGGAAGGAAGGAAGGGAGAAAATTTGGAACTCAAAAAATTTTTTAAATGAATATCAAAAAAATTTCTTTATCTGTAATTGAAAAAAGATAAAATATTATTTTATTTATTTTTTTGCTGAGGCAAGTGGGTTTAAGTTACTTGCCCAGGGTCACTCAGCCAAGAAGTGTTAAGTGTCTGAGACCAGATTTGAACTCAGGTCTTCCTGATTTCAGGGCTGGTGCCCTATCCACTACACCAACTAGCTATCCCCTAACAAGCAGCATTTTAAGGAAGAATGCATACCAAGAAAAATAAAAGCAAACCCTTTGTCTTCCTCATCTCTAAGTTGGGAGGCAATTTGATGATAAGAAATGGCATATTAGACTGTATAATGGATAGAGAGCTGGATTCTGACTAAGGAAGACAATGGATTGGGCACCTCTCTAAGGCCGTTAGTTCCAGAGAAAGACCCTGTGGCTCCCTATACATGCCTGGTTTAAAAAAAAGAAAAAAGAAAGAAAAGGAAAAAACTGTCCATACTCTGAAGGAGTTTAAGGTTGGATTTTAAGGCACATGCTGGTCCTGGACTTTTCTCAAATTCCTCATAGGACCAGGGAGGTTAAAATGGGAAGGGACCTTAGAAATCACTTGATAATATAAAGGAGTGAAATGATTTATTTCTAATTATATTGGTAGTATGTGGAAGGGCTAGTCCAACTTTTGTTTGTTTGTTTTTATTACACTTAAGTCCATTTCCCTTTTCCCACTCCTTTGCCTCCATCCTCATATCCTACTGCCTCTTAAATGGATTCAAGGAGAATATTATAAGCCCTAGGGATTTCTCAACCTCCTCAAGCCAAGCTTCCACCCCAGTTTCAGAGTGCCAGGGGATATATCTCACATGGTTGGCTCCATGGTTAATGACTGACATGTCTGAATGCCCCAAACAACCAAACACTGAATGGAAATGGACCATGAATATTGGGCCAATCTGGGCTTTGAAATGTGCCTAAAAAGAAGAAGTATAGAATCACAAATGTCAGAACTGGAAGGGAGTTCTGTGATCTTTTGATAATCAGTTCCTCCTTTCTTTTGGGAATTGGCTCCAGAATAGAATAGCTCTCCCCCTGGTTGGGGCCTCCATTTTTTGAAGAATGAAATTAATGAAATTGTTATGAAAGTCAGAGACATAGATAGACATAGAGACAAACTCAAAGACAGAGAAAGAGACATAGAGGCAGAGACTGTAAGAGACAGAAAGAAACATGGAAAGACAAAAACAGTAAGAGACAGAGAGACACGGAAAGACAGAGACAAAGACAGACACACACACAGAGACAAAAACAAAGACACAGAGAAATAGAGACAGAGACAGACCATGTTCTGATCATATGTCCTTGGCCTGAACCTGTCACAGAAGTTTATAGAATATCAGCAGGCACAAACTGCTCCTATGAGTGGTAATTTTTTACAAATGGAGCTAATTCATTTTTTTTTTGTAGCAACAAAGACAGACAGAGAGACCAAGAGCCATACAGAGTTAGACAGAAAGAGACCAAGATAGCAACAAGGAGGGAAAAGAGAGGATAAGAGAGAGTCAGAGATAGAGTGACAGAAAGAAAGGGAAAGGGAGGGAGAAACAGAGAGAAACAGACAGAGGGACACAAACTCAGAGGGACAGAGACAGAGAGAAAGATAGAAACAGGAAAAAAGGAGGGGGGGAAGGAAAGAGGGAGAAAGGGAGGGAGAAACCGAAAGATAGAGACAGAGAGAGACACACACTCAGAGGGACAGAGAGACAGAGAGAGACAGGGAGACAAGGAGACTGGAGACAGAGAGACAGAGACACACAGAGAGACAGAGAAAGATAGAAAGAGACAGGAGAAACAGATAGAAGCAGAGATAGGATGTAAGACAGAGAGAGAGGGGAAGGAGAGAAAAAAAGAGAAAATGTGAGAGACAGAGACATACATACAAAAATGTGAGAAACATCAAAAGGGAAAGAAAGAGGAGAGGTAATAAGGGAAAGAAAGGTCAGAAATAGACAAACTGGGACAAGAACTGAGACAGTTCCAATGTCAGATTTAGCAGATGTCTGGGTAATTGAAGCCATCCTTCACAGCTGTATCACCTCTTTCTTACCAGCTTCCAATGTATTTAAACACCCCCCTCATCCATTCTTTCCAGGTGTTCTGTACCAATACCCATATCCCATCTCTTTGTCCTTGTACTGATCTTCACCCAGATTCTCTCCACCATGTTTCCCAACTCTGGTTGTTGGATGTTCTCCTGTGGTCAGATATAAAGCCATCCCCTCAGGGACTCCTTTATATAAAGTGCATCTGTCCAGAGCCCTTGTCCATCCATGATTCTGAGTATCACTGATATGCAGGAGGTCAAACTGACTTGTTGGCTTTAGACTTCCTAGTTCATTTTACTTTTGCAAGATATTCTGGGCAAGTGATCCACTGGGGCTTAGAAGCGACTTAAAACCATAATATCACCATTTGCATCTCTCAAGATAGATTTTAATTATGAATGTATATTATTTAGAAGGGAAAAAAATCTCATAATGTGATGACAAGCAAGTCGCTGACCATCTCTGAATATGTCAAACCTGTGCAATGAAAGATCTGGACTAGATAGTTCTAGGGAGAAACAGAGTGAGAAGGAGAGAAAGAAAGAGAACCAAGAATGAGAAAGGGAGAAAGAGAAAGAAAGACAGATTCAGAGACAGAAGAGAAAAAGAATGAGAAGAGACATGAGACAGGAAGAGAGAAACAGATTTAGAGACAGACAAACAGCACTTTCACTGTTGTGACCATTTTCCCAGGAGATGGTTAGAAAATGTTAAAGTTACAGCATCCCCAGATGGTCACAGGCTGAGAAGGAATGGCAGCCCCCAAAATGTAGAACTGGGCCCCCAAAGCTTATGCCTATAAGAGGGCTGGGGGATCAGGGCCTAGGACTAAACAAGCTTGAAGTGGGTGCTTGTAGCTGGAAAAAAGGCCAGATTCCCAATCTCCCACTCTCCTCTCCTTCCTCCAGCCCAGGCCCTGTGTAAACTGTATGTAAATGTGTTTACTCTTCAGTCGCTTTCAATCTCAGTCAGTCAGCTGTCAGGCCATGGATCAACATGTCAGTCTGTTTGAACAAATAATCTTTTTGAGTGGAAATATGTCTGATAAACAGACAAAATGTTATGACACACCAAAACTTCCCCAACATGGGCTGGGGAGTCACAGAAAGTGGATATATTTACTCTGGCAGATGGACCGTGTGGTCAGCTTAAAACGAAATCGGTTTTTTATTACTTTGGGGGGGGGAACAAAGTTTCTTTCTTGCATGGCTTTAATGGGTTCTGTCAGCTGAGGGGAAGGTCTAACTGGCTGGTTCCCATAAGTATTTTTGGTTCCCCTATTCATTGATGTAGAGGAAATCAAGAAA
>JAJPUD010000348.1:416638-433670 GCA_023553655.1 Myrmecobius fasciatus
AGAGAGAGAGAGAGAGAGAGAGAGAGAGAGAGAGAGAGAGAGAGAGAGAGAGCGCCATCTGGATTAACCTCATTCATCCAGGTTAGGGGAAGCAAACTTTTGGCCTGTCCAGCAGGCAGCTCCAAAAATGCCTGCTTTCTAGCTCCTTACCAACCCATGTGATTTTCCAGTTGCTTTAAGGATGGCAAATATAGTCTTCTCTCTGGGCCTCAGTTTCCTTAACAACCTGTGGGAGGGGCAGGAATAAGAAGGAAGCATAGGTACAGAGGAAGAAGTTTTGGATTTGGAATTGTTAGCCTGGCTTTAAAGGAAATCTTTGCCTCTTATTATCACTTGATCTCTCTAGGTCTCAGTAATTTCCTTTGTAATTATGGGGCTGGACTGACTAACTCTTGAGATGCCTTTTAGCTCTAAATCTGTGATCCCTTGATTGCTATGGTTCCTTCCAGCACAGACAGAGATTATGAATCTTTAGGGAACAAGGACATGGCCCTTGATTTCTGAGCTTTCTTCCAGCACAGCTAGAGTTTATGTATCTTTGAGAATAAGGATATGGCCCTTGATTTCTGAGGTTCCTTCCAACACAGATAAAGACTATGAATCGTTAGAACATAGCCACTTAGACCAATATAGTGCATTAGTGCAGTCTAGTGGATAGAGAATTGATCTTGTAATTAGTTCTAACCAATTTTCCCAGTACTGACTGATTCTATCTTAAGTTCTTACTAGATGTATGACACCAAGAAAATAATTTGGTTTCTCCTAAATTAATCATCTCATCTGTAAAATGGGAACAATAAATAGTAATTAATTCATGGGACAGTGCCATAGAGCATAGAACATCAGATCTTATCTTCCTGAGGTCAAATTTGTTCTCAGACATTGATCAGTTGTGTGAGCCTGGACAAGTCCCTTAAACATATTTGCCTCAGTTTCCACATCTGTAAAATGAGCCAGAGAAGGAAATGACAAACCACTCCAGTATTTTTGCCAAGAAAATTCCAAATGTAGTCACAAAGAGTCAGACAATTGAAATAAGTGAACAACCCACTTCATAGGGCTGTTGTAAGGATGGTTATGACAATGTATGAAAAACAATTTATAACCTCAAAATAACTTATAAATATAATTTGGTCTTGGTTTGGCAAGATATTCTTTTAGGAAATTCACTTATCCTGAGTCACTTTTAGAGAGAATGGGATGATGCAGAGGGGATATTATAATCATGCATTGACTGAGCAAGATGGTCTTTGGGTCTCTTCCAATTCTGAGTTTTTATGATCCTATGAAAAGAGAATCATAATGATGTGGGTCAAAGTCTAGATCTTGTCCATACATGAAGAAGATGGCCACCTGTAGGGCAGGAAGGAAGACCACCCTTACCCTTAATATCTCCCATATTCCATTTTATGCTTTTCTCTTCTCTGTGACTAAAAAGGCTTTCTTTTTCTTTTCTTCTTTTTTTTTTTTAAGTACGACATTCAAATTTCAACATGTTGGGAGGAATTTTTATGATCCATTCACTTTCACAGAATCACATCATTTTAGAATTGTCAAGGACCACAGAGGCATTTCCAGAGCTGATTCTTTTGGGTTAGGAAGAGCTGATTATTAAATTTTCACCCTTGGAAATTAGCAAACTAGATAATTTGGGGCTCGATTTATTGTTTTGTTGAGAATGGTATTGCTAAGAAAATGATGGTGAGAATGTTAAAAATGTAGGTTAAACTTAAAAGTAAGTACATTCCTCTCCATCTTATAGAGCTTGTTAAACAGTTAAACTTAAAAGTGGTATATTTCTCTTCCCCAGAGAGCCTATTGTTAAAAGATTAAACTTGAAAGTAAGCCTTTCTCTCCCCTTCCCTCTCTCTCTCAAAAGCTTGTTGTTGAATATTAACAGAGTATCCTTGGATTCAGCCCAACCAATATCCAAATCAATAAACAACTACTTATTAAATACCTACTACAGTCAGACACCATATTAAGAATGAAAATCCTTTCTGTAACATCAGAAAAAATGATCTTCTAGGCTCTGCTTGTAGAATGCCAATGAAGGAGAAAACCATGCCTCTTAAAACAACTTATTTTACTTTAGGGTAAGTCTCATTATTAGGAAATTTTTCTGACATCTATCTAAAACTGGTCTCTTTGCAACCTTCACCTATTGTTCCTGATTAATTCTGTCCTTTGAGACAAAGCAGAACAATATCAAAGCCCTTTCTAGGTCATAATTTTGTTGTTGAATTGGTTTAGTTATGTTCAATTCTCTGTACCCTCATTTGGAGTTTTCTTGGTAAAGATACTTGGGTGCTTTACCATTTTCTTGTCCAGCTCATTTTACAGATGGGGAAATTGAGGCAAATAGGATGAAGTGGCATCCTAAGGGACACACAGCTGATCAGTCTCTGAGGCTGGATTTGAACTCAGGTCTTCCTGACTTTGGAAGAAGTACTCTATGCACTTTTTCATTTTTTCTTTTTTGTTGCCTATATATGTACATTATTTTTTTTAAGATATACATTTCTTTATGAATCATGCTGGGAGAGAAAAATCATAACAAAAAGGAAAGAAAAAGAAAAAAAAGTGATCATAGCAGGTGTTAATTCATATTCATTTTCCATGGTTCTCTCTCTGGATGCAGATGGAGTTTTCCACCCAAAGTTTATTGGGATTGCCTTGGATTACTGAACTTCTGAGAAGAGTCAAGTCTTTCATAGTTGATCATTACACAATCTTGCTGTTACTCTGTACAATGTATTCCTGCTTCTGCCTGTTTTTCTCAGCATCAGTTTCTGTAAATCTTTCTAGGCCTTTCTAAAATCAACTTATTAATCATTTCACATAGAGATCATATAGAAATTTTATATAATTTTTACTTTCATTTAATATAATTTATTCAGCCATTCCCCAATTGATGGGTATCTATTCATTTTCCAATTCTTTGCCACAGCTGCCCCATCTTTTTTTTTCTTAAAGTAAATTCTACTTTAAAGAGAATATTGATTCATTTTTTTTCTCCCTATTAGTTTCTTTCCCCATTAAAAAACAAAATCAGCAAAACACTTTTAAATACGTACAACTTTTAAAATCAAAGAAGGTTCATGGGCACTTGGGGAATCTAAATAACTGTGTATAGAAAACTCCCATTTTTTCACAAGTCTAGTTCTGGAAGAGATTTAGAAAAGACTACAGTAAGGGCATTGTTTCATAAATGAGAAAATTGAGGCTCCCAACAGTGACCTATTCAAGGCTATATAGGTTGGAAGCATCAGAGGCAGAATTCAAACTCAGGTCCTTTGATGTCCGTGCTATTTCTCCTATGCCACACTGAAGAATTTCTCTTTGTGTCTTAAGATTTTCCTTCTTGAAAATTACCCTATTCTTGGGGCAGCTAGGTGGCGCAGTGGATAGAGTACCAGCCCTGAAGTCAGGAAGACCTGAGTTCAAATCTGATCTCAGACACTCAATACTTCCTAGCTATGTGACCCTGGGCAAGTCACTTAACCCCAATTGCCTCAGGAAAAAAAAAATTACCCTATTCTAGCATCCAGCCCCAGAAGATGCTTTGTAGGAATAGTAAAGGGAAGGGAATAAAATTTTATTTTATTTTCCTATTATGTACTGATCTCATGCTAAGGCTTTACAAATATTCTCCATTTTATCTCACAACAACCCTGAGAAGTAGATGCTGTTATTATCTTCATTTTACAAGTGAGTAAAGTGAGGCAGACAGAGATTAAGTGCCCAGGATCACACAGCTAGTAGATCTTTGTGGTCTGAAGATGTGAAGTCATATCTTCCTGACTCCGGACCCAGTGCTCTACCCACTGCACAACCTGGGACCTGCTAGAGGCTCTGTTTGGGCAAAGGTACAAGGTGTGAGGAGGAAAGTATTGAAAGGGATGTGGGAGATTGCCAAGGGCAGAATGTCACAGGCAGCCCTGAGAACAAGGAACATTGTGGGACTTTGGACCTGCTGCTTTGAGTGCTTCAGCTTTGGCTGTTGCTTAAAGGGATTCTTGGATGTAAGCCCAGGGATGGGGGGATTGAGTGATGCTGGGCATTTTAGTCATCAATGTTTTTTCTAAAAATTAAGGAAAAATAACTCAAAGAAAGGGGATTTAGCATGGAACCATTCCAGAAGAGCTGAATTCTGCACAAGTATAGTATTGTAGAATATCAATCCTGGGAGGGAATGTCAAAGCTGAGAGGGCTCTTAGAACAGAGGATGTCAGGAGTGAGAGGGATCTTAGAACAGGGGATATCAGAACTGGGAGGGGCCTTAGAATAGGGGATGTCAGAGTTGGTAGGGGCCATAGAACAGGGAATATCAGGGCTGAGATGAACTTCAGAGCAGAAAAGATCAGAGCTAGGAAGGATTTTAGAGAATTCAATGTCAGAGGAAGAAAGAAATGTGGGGGTGAAGAAACCCAGTGGGGATTTGGAAAGATCAAAGGTTTTGAATTCAGATGACCTGATAATTTGCCTCTGCAACTTGCTACCTTGCTTGGTTTTGGATCCCCTCCTCCCTTCAATTATCCTTCTATCCCTCCTTCAATTTCCATAAGAGTAAAATGAGAGTTTTGAATCAGATCTCCTCTGAGGTCCCTTCTAGGTGTGAATTTATGATCCTATTAGATCTAGAGGGAGAGGCAGGATCACTGCCTACTTCCTCCTAATCCCAGTTACCAAGGGTCATTATTGCATTTTCAAAAATGCATTATATGGAAGGACATAAAACTCTACGTGTGACTATTTGTGTATGTTGGAGTGGAGGGTGAAGAAGAAAAAGAGAGGAGAAGAGAGGAGAAAAGAGGAGAGTGAGAAGACAGAATGAGAGAGGGAAAAGAAAGAGAAGGAAAATGGGGAGAGATGAAAGAAATGAACTTTTGGATGAATGGATGAATGAAATCGGTCATTTACTATGTGTCAGACACTGCTAAGAAGAGAGAGAAGAAAGATAAATAGAGAGAAACAGAGATAGACAATGACAGAGGCAGAGATGATAGGGAAACATAGAGACACATATATAGAGACAAAGACAGAAATAGAGGTAGAGAGAAAAGACAGAAATAGAGACACACACACAGACAGAGAGGAAGAGACACACAGAGATAGACAAAGAGAGAGATTCACAGAGACAAACACAAAGAAACATAGAGACATTGAGAGACAAAGAGAAACAGAGACAGAGATAGAGACAGAGAGATAAAGAAAGATAGAGAGACAGAGGTAGAGACACATATATAGACAAAGAGAGAGAGACAGAGATAGAGACAGAGACAAGGAGAGATATAGATAAATAGAGACAGAGACACACACAGAGAAATAAGACAGAGATGAAGCTAGAGAGACAGAGATAAGGAAAGATAGAGAGACAGAGACACATACAAATACAGAGATGAAGATAGAGAGACAGAGACAAGGAGAAATATAGATAGATAAAGAGAGAGAAAGACAGAGAGACAGAGACACACACACACAGACAGAGACGACAGAGAGATGGAGCGCACAAGCCCTCAGTGCGCTCCTACAACTGGGTGATTTCCAGTTGCCTTCTCCAGTTAATGCTGGGTAGGGTCTTAGGCCAGCAGAAACTTCCCGTCTTCCTCAGACATGACGCCAACTTCTCATTCTCTTCCCCTGGCCACTCCTAGCCTCACATGTCCCAGCGCTCAGGCGTGGTGACCCACTTCCAGGCAGCATCGTGCCCTGTGCCAGCATCTCAACAGAGACTGCCAGTTACTCTGTGGACAGGAGCAACTGGATTGAGGCCACCCAGCAGATGGTAATAACTTTCAGTTACTGCTCCCCAGGCTAGACTGGAACCAGTGACCTGGAGGTAAGTGACTGGCCACCATCCCTTACTCTTTAAATTGTGTGATTCTCTTTCCCCTTCCCCCACAGAGTCCGCTCATCTTTCAGCAAAAGACGAGGATCCAGGCCCCCTAATCCTGCCTTTCGGCTCTCCACATGCCAAACCACGAGCATCAACATTTCCTTCGGTAGTACTTAAGTCTTGGACCACCAACTGCTACTCTAGGTGCAGCCTTCTTACAAAGAGCCTAGGGACTTCATTATTCTTGCCAGCTTTGTGAGCTGTCATTATACCCATTTTATAGCCAGAGAAACTATGGCACACAGACGTTGGCCCAGTGACCCATAATTCTAGTGGTTTATTGGAGAGTTGAATGCACAAAAAGAGGTGGAGAATCCAGGCAATTATTGAGATCATTTAAGCCTCAAACTATTCTCTTAAAACACTGAGGAGGAGGCAAAAGTCTTTTTTTTTTTTAATGATACCTTGAGAAGTAGAATGACATATTGAGGTGGAGGTGGGGAGGATAGAGTCAGAGACAGAGATAGAGAGAGGAATGGTAGATAGAAACTGAAATCAAGTATTGCTTTGGACACATACTGTGTTGTCTAATCTTGAACCAGTCCTGTACCTTTTTAGTATTTTGGAAAACCCTTGGTTCTATCCCATTTACCAAGTACTTACTACTAAAAGCCAGTCACTGTGGTGGTCACTTGAGATAAAAATACACACAAAACATAAAATGGTCCCTACTCTCAAAGACCTTTTTAGATGGGAGAAATAAAGGGCAGAAAGAGTAAATGATGTGCTAGGGGTCCCCCATCTGCTAAATGGGATAGTCAGCATAGGGAGGAGGCAAGCCCCATAACACAGGCTTAGGGATGTAGTTAACTTGTATTGTGAGATCAAGGAACATGAGAAAAAGTGAGGTTTCAAGGAAAATCTGGACTTTTCTGCTGGCAAATAGGAAGCAGATTACCTTTGAACCAGCCCATACTTGCCTGTCTGTGTCTGTCTATCTATCCATCTTCTTCTCTGTGTCTATCCAACTCTCTTTCTCTGTTTCTGTTATCTATCAAAACACCTATCTAAAACTATTATCTATCCCTCTATCTATTCAAAAACATATCTAATCTATCTTTCCACTCATCTAACTAAAATATCTATCTATCTATGGATAGATGTATATCCTCTATCCAAAATATTGATTCATACAAAAATATCTATTACCTATCAGTTCATTTTTCCATCCTCTCATCTATCCCCAAATCTATTTCTATCTAATCAATTCATCTGCCAATCTATCTATCCAAACAATTCTATCTCTTCATCCATCCATTCGTCAAAAAATCTCTGTCTATCCATTCATCTATCCAACCATCCAAAAATCTCTTTATCCATCCATCTATCCAAAATATCTGTCATCTATCTAAAATACTTATCTATTTATCCATTTATGTATCCCCAAATATCTATTTATCTCTCTATTCATTAGTCCATATATTCATCTATTCAATCGTTTATCCATCTATTTGTTGCTTAATTCATTCCTTCATTCATTCCCCCACCAAATGTTTGTTGAATGCACCTAGTACTATGCTATGGCCTCTGCCCTTGTGGAGTTCACAGTCTAATAAGGATAAGATTTCAGAACACCTTAGTGTTCAGCACGTAGTAGGCCCTCAATAAATGCTCATTGATTGCCGGATAAGGGCATAAGAGAGCCGAATAACAAAAGAAGGTCCCCAGTGAGAAAACACTTAGCTCTACAATGAGACATTCTTATCAATTCTGGAGTCACCAAAGCTCTCAGAAAAATAGCACTCTATTTTTTTTTTCTAGTGAGAAAACAGGTCCAGGAACATTAAAAAAATGACTTGCTCAAGATTTTTTGTTGTTTTACAGTTATTTTTCAGTCATGTCCAACTCTTTGTGTCCCCATTTTGAGTTTTCTCAGCAAAGATACCAGTGATTTGTCATTTTCTTCTACAGCTTTTTTTCAGATGAGTTTTTTTTCTTCTTCAGATGAGGAAACTGAGGCAAACAGGTGAAGTGACTTGGCCAGGTCACACAATTAATAACCCCCATTGATCTGTCTATGGCCAGATTTGAACTCTAGGAGATGAGTGCTCCTGACTCCACTTCAAGATTACAAAGCTGTTAACTAAAGCTCATGAAGTTCTGGTGACTTCCTATTACCTCTAAGACCGAATATACTCTTTTGTTTGGCACTTATAGCCCTTCATAATTGGCCTCCACTCTATCCTTCCAGATTGATTACACTATTTCCTTTCAGGTACGTTGTGTCCAGCCAAACTGGCCCGTGCCCACTGTTCCCAGTTCTTGATATTTCATCTTCTATTTCTATGGTTGTGTATCAGCCATCTCTGTTATCACCCCTTGGCACATTTAGCCCCTTCAAGGCTTAGTTCACAGACCACCTCCTCCAGGAGAGTATTCTTGCTCTTTTTCTTCCAGTTCTCCTAATTCCCCCTAATTACTTTGAACTTATTTAGTATCCACTTTGTATTTATGCCTTATTTTTCCTGGAAGAATACAAGCTCTTTAAGGGCAAAGTCTGTCTTACTTTTTTTGGTAGTCCCCAGAGCCTAGCACAATGCCTGGCACAAAGTAGGTAATTAATTAACATTTGTTAAATGGAATTTAATAGCACAGCTGTGGTTTGAACTGGAATCTTCTTCTCTCCAGGTCTAATGTGCTCTCTTTTAGATTTTTATTTCTATCTTTCTTTATTTCCCCATTGATCCCTTCTTTCTTCTCAACTCAGTTATCCAGTGATGATTATGGTGATGATAGATAGTAATGATGATGATGATGGTGAGGGTGATAATAATAATGATGATGGTATTAATGTTGATGATAATGATAATGACAGCAACTATTCTTTGTTTCCAATTTTTAGACTCATCTCTTGACTGTGGAAATAGGGAGAAGTTTCTTCTTCACAGGAGCATTTTAAGTTAAGGTTGGATAGTCTCTTTAATCAAATCCCTTCATTTAATAAAAACAGAGATTATGATCTAAGAGGGGTTAAATGTCTGTTCAAAGTCACACAGGTCGTAAGTGATGGAACCACAGTTTTAACCCAGTTTCTGAGCCTCTACTCTAGTGCTCTTTTTGCTGCCTCATACTGCTACTTTAATTAAAGCAGTGAGAAAAGAGCCCCCATCCATATGCTCCCTATTTAAATCAGACTTGCTGTAGTTGCTTTTGTTTCTCTGACCAGCAGGAAAAGTGTCTCTGGGAAATGAGAGTGTGTGTCCAAAAGAATAACTTCTGAGGATTTCAAAGTTTCCAAGTCTTAGATGGGACCAAATAACTGTCAGGGGAGTGAGGATAAAAGTCTGCGTTGGCCCATCTGTTTGAAGTGGTGACTGTTCTCTTGATGAAATCATGCTGTTAACAGTTGCAGGGCTCACAGTTTTGGGGTGGTGGGTGGGCTTCTTTGTCCATGGTGGAAGAGAACCTCTCATTTCCATCTTGCCCATTCTTGACAGCAGCTGACTGCGTATGTGACAAAAAATTGCCACATTCTGTTCCACTGGTTGAGGCAAGAGGGAAGACCCACAGACTAATGGTACAAACAAAATGGCATCTCTTCTCTTTTTCTCTTCTTTCCCTTCCCCTCTGCTCCCCCATTCTCTTTTCTCCTCTCCTCTCTTCTTCCCTTCTCTCATCCTCTTTCCTCCTCTTCCCTTCCCTTTCTTCTTAACTATGAGAATAGTTCTATATCCTCTGTGACCCTGAGTGCCTTTAACACATGTCCTCTATACATTAGGTACTTAATAAATACTTATTGCTTTGGATTGATAGGAATCTCCAGGGAATTAGAAGGAATGTTTCCTACTGAAGTGAAAGGAGTTTGGTCTGCCTCAGTGGATGAAATTATATTGGGGGCACACTGGGATACTGGTGGAGGTGATTTGATGTTCTGCTCCCCGAGGAGAATATAGAATAAATGACAGTGACTAATCATAGTCTACATTTATAGACATGCTTTCATCTAGAGGATCCCCAAGCATACTCCAGGCATGGGTAGCAGCCCCAGCTGACATAATAACACTTCCCGTTTAATAGAGGGCCTTTCATCCAAGGATTAAGGAGAGCTTAATGATCATTAACTCTTGGATGGGCACTCTGCCCCTTTCATGCTATGGCATCATTAATCTCCTTTTTACAGAGGAGAGAAACTGCAGGGCAGAAAGGGTTAAGTGGTTTGCCCTGAGGTTCTACCACGAGCCAAGGGTAGAGTAAGATCTCTAATCCTTGGTCAATTCTACGTGCCTCAGTTTTTCTACCTGTGAAATGGGAAGAATAAGCCTTCTTCCTGCTCCTCTCACAGGACTATTGGATCATTGAATCTCTTATCTAGCCCTGAAAAGATCTTCAAGGGCCATCTATTCCGATGTCTTCCTATTACAGATGAGGAAACTGAGATTCAGAGTGGTTAAGTGATTTTTGCCCCAAGACCCACAAGATAGTAAGTTTCAAATGTGGGATTTGAATTCAGGTATTTTGACTTTAATCAGTGCTGTTTCCACGGTAGCATGTATAGTGCTGTGAAGGTCCACTGAGAGGCTGAAGTCTGTTACACATTGCAAAGTTCTGAATAAAGCTAAGTTGTTATAATTCTAAAATTCAGATCTTAATGTCAGACCAAAGGCTCCCAACTCACTGTGCCCTTCTACTGGTAACTTAGTGTTAGCTTTTGGTTCAAGAATAAGTTTTCATGAGGTCTTCCCTAATCCCTTTCTCCTCCAGGAATTCCAGAATGCCCTCAACACTGTTTGTATGTATGAATTTTTTTGTTTTTTTGTTTTTGTTTTTTTCTTTTTTGCTGAGGCAATTGGGGTTAAGTGACTTGCCCAGGGTCACACAGCCAGGAAGTATTAAGTGTCTGAGAGTAGATTTGAACTCAGGTCCTCCTGAGGACTGATGCTCTATCCACTGCACCATTTAGCTGCCCCTCTGAGTTTTTTTTATATATTTTCAACTCTATTTTTGGGCTTTTGGTCCTGTCTCCCTCATTAGAAAGTAAGCTCCTTGAAGACATTCACCATTTCTTTTAATTCTGTTTCATCTTCTGACCTGGTAGAACACTCTGGTTATCACTGCACTTATTTATTCGTTGATTTGTTCAGTGATTCATTCATTCTCTTGCTCATTAGTCTGGCCAATGGTCTGTCCGTCCATCCATCCATCCATCCATCCATCCATCCATCCATTCTTTTATTTAACTGCCCTTCTCAATTTGTCCTACAGTCAAGGTAACTCAATATCATGCCTCATTGAGGTTTTCCTTTCTTCTCCCTTAGATTACTTTAAGAGCCTCATACCTGGTCTTATCAATTTCCAGTCTTTCTTCAATCCAATTTATATTTTATAACCAGAGCTGGAGAGTATTTTACAGAATTTCAGGATCTGTTCAATTGAAAGGGACCTCAGCAATAGATAGTACAACTTATTTGCACAAATTCACTTCTGTGATCTGAGTGATATGGAGCTCCATCACCTAATACAAGATAGAAGAGACATATACCTTCCCAACCCTCCCCCAAAATCTTCAGGATGTTTTCCTTGGTTGGCATCTGAAAGACTTTGACCTCACATCCCTGTGAATGAAAACCTTTGGCAATGGAAGGGAACATTTAGTACATTTCATCATCAAATTACATTATTAATCAACATTCAACTAATTAATCCTCCAACACTCTGTGAACTCAATTTCATTGTTCCTCCCTCCCTCCTTTTAACCACTTGATAGACACTTTTCCTGAACCATGGGAAAAGTCTTTTTTTAGGGCCAAAATTGGAACACAGACTTTCTTTCTTTGCTTTAGGTCACAAGGACTGGCTCCTCCCAGAATAGGAGCCAAGGAGAGTAAGGAAGACTAAAGGAAGGGGTGTGGATCCCCAGAATCATGGGCTTGGACAAGTAGAAATAACTAGAGAGCTTTCTAGCCCAGAGATATGGAAAACACCCCGAAACTCCTATGTGGCCTAAACCAGATTAAGATGTAATTGGGAGGGCAGCTAGGTGGCCCAGTAAATGGAGCACCAGCCCTGAAGTCAGGAGGAACTGAGTTCAAATGTGACTTCAGACACTTAACACTTCCTGGCTGTGTGACCCTGGGCAAGTCACGTAATCCCAAGTGCCTCAGCAAAAAAAAAAAATAGAATATAGATAATGCTAATATGTGGTTTTCTAAGTTCATTTGTACTATCAGTGTTCCTCTTTTTTATTTGAGTTTGATGTTATTAATCTAGTCCACTTTCCTTTTTTTTTTTTTATACCCATTCCTCTTTTAAGAGATCAATTAATCCGAGTATCTGGGTTCTAATTCTTCTTTGAAATGCTTATTGCCCAGGTGACCTTGGTGAAGTAATTTTACCTCAATGAATCTCACCTATTCCATTTATAATATGTTATTAAAGATCCTTTCCTACCTTAGATTTGGGCTGTTAGTTCTGTCTTCCCTATTAGAAAGTAAGCTCCTCCAGGGCCCTCTATACATTTCTAAAACTCTTTGTGTTCAGGAGCTAGGTGGCACTTTAGTGGATAAAAAAACCTGTCCTGGAGCCTAGAATTCTCATCTTCCTGAGTTCAAATGTGGCCCCAGAAATTTATTACCTGTGTCCCCTATGTAAGTCACTTAAACCCGGTTTGCACCAGTTTCCTCACCCCCAAAATGAAAGGATTGGAGTAGATAGCTTTCTAGCTTTATAATTTTATACTACTGTTTGGGGAAGAGACCTATGCAAGACTCTGCAGCTATTTAAAGGCAAGGCTTCTATTATCCCAATCAATCAATTGATCAACATTTATTAAGCACCTACTATGTGTCGAGCACTGTGCTAAGTACTGGAGATAGAAAAGGAGGCAAAAAACAATCCCTGTCTTTAAGGTGCTCACGCTGCAATGGGGAAGGCAATGTACAATCAAATATAAAAACCAAATTATATATAGGATAAATAGGAAATAATTAATCGGGGATAGTGCTAGAGTTAAAAGGGGGTTGGGGAAGGTTTCCACATAGTCATCTACCTTAGGGATTTGTTTTTACAGGAGAACTGAAGTGATATGATTCATCTAAGTTCATCCACTTAGTAAAGGTGTGCTTTGAACCCAGGGCCTCTGATCAGAGACAAAACTAGAAATTCCACCCTAGAAACAAATTCTGCCCGGTGGACCTGTGAGCCAATGTAGTGAGATCAGGACACAACCAGGGAAACTTCTCCCACAACCACTTCTGGATCTCATGTCCATCAGTCCTGTCCCTGTCAATTCCTAGTGCCTTCCCTCTTAAGTTACCTTGTATTGAAATTCTTTGGGGGTGCTTCTCATCTTTTATAGTGGATCTACTATTTGTTGGGTCCCCCACTAGAATATATATTTTTTGAGAGAAAGAAGCTTCTTAAGGATGACCACTAATCAAGTTTTATCTCTAGTCATATTTATCTTTGTATCTTTAATACCTAGAATTGTGCTTGGTGGTTATTTAATGCATGGTCATTCATGGATTGAATATTTGACTGATGGAGGCTTAGACTGGAAGCATTGAGGTACAATCTCCAGATCACAGCACCGAGGAGGCAAGACCTCCCTAGCTGTTAGTGCCTGGTACAAAGATCCAGCTGCTCTTCCTTAGTTTTACTTCTGCCTCAGAAGTCAGGGCTCTTTCCACAACTACCTGCTCTTTCTCACAGCCCATTCTGAAGACCCTTGAAGCAGATAAATCAGTCTTTCTTTCTTTCTTTCTTTTTTTCTTTTCCCCATTGAGAAATTACTAAAATGACTAAAATGATGCTTTGGCTCAGACATCCAGTTCTGTCAAGGGGAATAAAATGAATTTGGTGAAGCCCCCTGAGTTCTTCTCTGGGAAGCATGAGACCCTGGGGAGAGCCAATGGAAAATGGCTCAGAGGTTGTCGGTTGTGGAAATATATGGGATATGCCAACAATTTGCCATGTGCAATCGAATCTCAGTGAATTGAGCTTCTGGGGAAATCCAAGAGGGAAGTAGCCTGGCCAGAGAACAGAGGAAACTGTAGGAGTGACATACATCCCATCTGGGAAGCCTTTCTTTCTGTTCTTTGCATCTTCCAATATAATGCTTGGGGCAGAAGGCTGAAAAAGTCAGTCTGTCTACATCCCTGCTTCCTTACAAAGCTCAGGGAGCCACAGAGCTCTTGTTCTGTATCATACAAGATCACTGCTCTCTCAGAATCTTTGAGAGACAACAGAACTGGAGCTGTAATCCAGAGAATCACAGAATTAGAGATCTTCAGAATTGGAAGTGAATTTAGAGGCTCTGTAGTTTGACTTTTTTTTTAAACTGACAAAAACAACAGATTCTTTATTATTATAATTATCTAGGTTATATGTGTGCATTTCCATATTAATCATTTTGTGTAAGAAGACTCAAACAAGAAAGAAAGGAAGAACTAGAAAGGAAGGAAGGAAGAAAGAAAAGAAAAAGAAAACAAAGAAAGAAAGAGAAGAAAGGAAGAAAAAGAAAAATAATTTGCTTTAGTCTGTATTCAGACTCCATCAGTTCTTTCTGTCCAGATTTTTCTGAAATCATATAATGTCTTATAGCACAATGATATTCCATTATAATCATATATCCCAACTTGTTCAGCCATTCCCCAATTGATGGGGATCACCTCAATTTTCAATTCCTAGCTACAAAAAAGCTGCTTTAAATATTTTCACACAAACATGAACTATCCACATCTGAGAAGAGATCCCCAGTGGAAAAAATTCAATTATTGAACTTACTACATGACAAACATTGTGCTGAATACAGGGCTTAAATTTTTTTTTTAAAAGGGAGCCATTCCCTACCTCCAAAGAATTTACATTTTAAAAAAGGAGACAACAGAGGAGAGTGCTGGCCAGAAATGAAGTGTTTTGGTCTGGGAAATTAATAAGAATGATGAGTAGAACCATAGAGGTATAATAATGGCAGTATTAGTTTGATTATACTTCCAGATCATGCTTCCACAGGAAGAAGGCAAGGGGTAGAGGGAGTTGCACTGAATGGATGACATCTCCCAGGATGTGGTCTCTGGAAAATGCAATATGGTAGCTGGGGATAGAATGGTACTATCTGGTACCTGCTGGTACAGTAAGGCTTTTCTCTAGCCATGTGAGTGCTGGCCAATCAGGATATCTCAGGCATCAGGGCAGGATTCCCAGAGTTTATTTGGGTTAAATCCCCCAAAGAGCTCTCTGGAAGTGATATGATATAAAGGATGCCAAGGAATGGTGGAAAATAAGAAGGCTGGGATGGAATAATCATTCACCTGAAGGTCTCCAAGGAGAAGACATCTACCTCCTCTCAAAATATCCCATTCCACTTTTGGATCATTCTCATTATTAGAAAGTTTTTCCTAACCTCAAGTCTAAATTTATTTCTTTCTATCTTCCCTCATTGTTCCAAGTTTGCTGTCTGGGGTCAAGTAGAAACAGGCTAATCTCTCAACCTCTTTAGGTAAGAGTTCTCTTAATATGTGGATTGTCTCTTCTTTTTCCCTTTTTCTCTTCTCTCCTCTCTCCTCCATGTGGAATAATCCTAATTCCTTAACTAATCCTCTTGAGGTGAATTTACTGTCCTTCACCATCTTGGGCCCTCTTCAAATAGACTCTGCATTATTAATGTCTTTTTTCTTTTAAATGTGGCACCTAGAACTGCATGTGATCCCATATGGTTTGACCAGAACAGAATACAAAAGGATTCTCATCATCTTGCTGATTCAGAACATAAGCCAACAAAACCCCATAGAAGACTCGATTTCCACTTCCACTGCTAAGGACTACTGGCTGTATGACTTTGGATAAAGTAGCTTTCAATTTCTTCATCTGTGAAATGGACATAATAATGTCTACTAACACTCCTTCCCTTATTTTGAGGAAAGCATTTTGTAAACAGGCAAGCACTCTTATAGATAAACTCTTGCCAGGGAATCTACTACTATTTTAGGCAGGGAGAGTAGAACCATAAGGAACATTTAAGGGTCCTCTAATCTGCTCCCTAATTTCACAGATGAGAAAGCTGAGGCACAGCTAAGTGACTTATCAGGAGTCATAAAGCCAGAAAATAGATGAGTTGGGATTTGAATCCAGAGCTTCCTGATGGCAAACACAGTGCTCTTTCCATAAAATAATTGCTGAATTTTCTGCACCATGGAGATGACAGCAGGATATAGGATATAGGGTTCCAAATTATGGGTTATGGATACTTGAATGGGGAGGCAGAGAGTATATCTAGCCATGGGTCTTCTTATGCAATGGACATTGATTCAATATTTGCTGTGATGGAAGTTGGAAAGGAAGAGGGAAGTAATTTTTAAAAATCTTCTAAAGGACTTCTGATACTCAAAACAGTTGCAAATATATGAATAAATGAATCAAAAGCATCTATATTCAGCGCTTACTATGTGTTAGGTATAGGGAATACAAATGAAAAAAAAAATCTCTGCTTTCAGGAAACTCCTCTTCTAATTGGGGAAAACAATAGGATGTTTGAACTGCAAGACAAATGAAAAGTTCCTTGGTCCTTAAGCTGGCAGAGGAGATGAGAACTTCTGGAAAAAATCAGAAGATCTAGCCTCTGGGCCCAGCTCTACCAGTGACTACAGGATAAACCACTTCTCTCACAACTTGTTTCCTTCTCTGCAAAAGGAAAGGACTGAGCAAGAGGATTCCCACCTACGAAGTGTCTTTTGAACCCTAAGGTTCTATGTCCCATAAGAATCCAGACTAAATTCATGAATAAAGTTTAAAAAAATAGATTAATGCCTTAAAAGTTTTTTTGTTTAAAAATATTTTTGTATCATCTTGTTCAATAAAATCCAACAACATGATAAAAGTCTTTTCTTGGGAAATATATTAGAGTGGTTTGCTCCGCCAGCTCATTTGACAAATGAGGCAAACAGAGTTAAGTAATTTGGCCAGAATACCCAACATTCTATCCACTGTGTCACCTAGCTGTCCTTTTTTTTATTACCTACCTTTTCCACAATACATATCTCCCCTCTCCCATACTCAAAAGAGACATTCTTTAGAACAAAGAATCAAAAAAGAAAGAAAAGAAAAAAAATCAATTCTGCACAACCACAAAAAAATCAATGTAATCTGATCAGGTTTTTTTTTTTTTTTTTTTTTTTTTTTTTTTTTTTTTTTTTTTTT
>JAJPUD010000348.1:433770-453006 GCA_023553655.1 Myrmecobius fasciatus
TTTTTTTTTTTTTTTTTTTTTTTTTTTTTTTTTTTTTTTTTGATCTTCCCTAAGCTACTAGTGCCCTCCTTCCTCAAACTAACTTGTATATATCTTAAGGCAGCTATATGGTACAGGGGATGGAGCATTGAGTCTGGAATTAAAAAAAAAATCTGAGTTCAAATCTAGACACTTAACTGTGGGATCCTGGATAAGTCAATTAATTTCTATCTGACTCATTTTCTTCATCTGTGAAATAGGGATGATATTATTGTTTTATACCCTAGAAGTATAGTGAAATTCAAATGAGATAATATTTATAAAGTGCTTAGCACAATGCCTGGTATATAGTAGTCATTATATAAATGCTTATTACATTCCTCCTTCCCCCCAAGGAGGATACTGGAAATCAAAGGGGACCAGTAATTAGGAAGTTGTCCAATATTTCTCTACTGAGTCCCTGAAGAATTTTGGTTGTTGCTATTCAGTTGTTTTGTCATGTATGACTCTTCGGGTCCATTTGGGCTTAGTTCATCCCATTCCTTAGGTTTTTCTTTCTGCTGCTCCCCCAATGGGAGAAGCTTACGTCTCCCAGAGCTCAAGAGAGGAACACTGGGGAATTTCCTATGCACCATCAAACATTGTATTCTGCTGACCTATTATTGCATTATTCTTCATCCTTCCTTCTTTAAAAGGACCAATGACACCATAAGGGTGATGTCTTGACTTGTGCTGTTTTTGTATACCTGTTATCATCTTCATTAGAATAAAAGTTCCTTGAAGATATGAATTATCTCATCTTTGACCTTATATCCCCAAGATTTAGCACAGTGTCTGGCACATAGATGGTGCTTAATAAGTGATTATTGACTGCCTGCCTGGCATCTGGTGCTTTCTAGTGCCTCCTCTACTTAAATTATTTCTTTTTTCTCTGGTTTATACCTTGTTTGTATATATTTGTTTGGTTGTTGTCTCCCCCATTCTATTGTAAGCTCCTTGAGGACAGGGAATATCTTTTGCCTCTTTTTGTAGCCCCAGCACTTAGCATAGGGCTTGGTAGTAAGTCACAGTTCATAAACATTTATTATACCATTATATAGTTCCATAGTTCAATAAATACTTGTCAATTCATTAATATGTAATGTTCTCCACCCATAGTCCCCTATTCTTCAGAGAAGGGAGGATGCGTTTTATTTTTACATGACATTATTTTTTTCTTAATAAGCCCCATCCCCATACTAGCAAACTTTTTTGTTGTTGTTAAAAAAGGTTAAAAACAAACAAATAGAAAATCGGTTCAGCAAAACGGAGAACATCTGTAACATTTCATCGTCCTGGCCCCCCTACCTCTTCAGTGAAAGGGGGAAAGCACGTTTTCTCGCAACATCTCAAGAGCCAAGGTCGGTCGTTATAATCACACATCGTTCAGTTTCATAAAACATCTCGTTTTGGAAAGTGAGATTGGCAGGGGAGAGGGTGTGTGTGTGAACAATATCTGGCCCAGGCCGGGAGTTCAGCTGGAGCAGTCTGGATCGCACCCGAGAGCATCCCGGGGCCACCCTTTCTCCCGGGCTTCTCTGTGATGGCTCCAGCCGCTCCATAAATGCACGCATGTATTACACACTTCGGCACATACATTTTTATATCAATAGAAAATGTTTTCCATATGTGGAAATCAGCCCTTCTGCTTTTCTGGCGGCTCTTGGCTCACCCAAGCACACCAGTGACTGTTTCCATATCCAAGGGGCTGGTCTTACCTGACTAATAAGCCCGAGGAATTCCCAACAACCTGCTGGGAATTGAAAGAATGCTGCTTTGGGACCCGATTAGGCCTCGGTGGCAGGGCTGCCAGGGGACCTCTCACAATGGCATCCATTGTCTTCCCCCACCCCTCCTCACACAGTGCATCAGGTTACTGTAGTGCTCGCCCTCCTGTCCTGGAGGGATGGCTCCGGGACCATCCTAGGCACCCGTGGCGCAAGACACACTGAGTGACAGCCTCGGAAAGTGGGCCACTGCCCCAGCCGCTAGGAGCTAGTCCTCTGTTAGCTGAGAATGCTCACGAAGCGATCTCCAGCTCTCCCGAGAGTTTGGTGACATCGTGGGATAGAATTATTCGAAGACTTGCTCGATGCCCAATGTGTAATGAGGGCTTGCTTGATGATAATATGTTAAAAGGCTTTGTTTTTCTTCTCTTCCTATTTCTCTCCTCTTTCCCCCTTTCCTCCTCTCCCATTCCCTCTCTTCTTCTCTTCTATCATTCTCCTTCCTCCTCCTCCTCCCCTTTTTTCTTTTCTCTTCTCTTTTTTTTCTGTTTCTCTTTCCTTCTCCTTTCTCTCTCCATTTCTTTCCTCTCCTCTCCTTCCTTTCTTTCCTTCTCCTTCCTCCTCCTCCCTTTCTTTTTTCTCTTCTCTTTTTTTACTTCTTTTTCCTTCTTTTCTCCCCTCTCTCTCCTTCTTCTCCTTTCTCCTCCTCCTCTCCTTTTTTCTCTTCTTTTCTCTTTTTTCTCTCTCTCCTTCCTTCTCCTTCCTCTTTCCTGTTCTTTCCCCCCTCTCATTTTCCTTCCTTCTTCTCCACTTTTTTCTCTTCTCTCTTTTTTTTCTGTCTTTCTTTCCTTGTTTTCCTTCTTCCTGTCTCCTTTCCTTTGCTCTTCTCTTCTTTCTTTCTTTCCTTCTCCTTCCTCCTCCTCCCCTTCTTTTTTCTCTTCTTTTGTTCTGTTTCTTTCCTTATTCTCCTTCTTTCTCTTTCCTCTCCTCTCCTTTCTCTCTCCTCTTTCCTCTTCCTCCCTTTTTTTCTCTTCTCTCTTTTCTCTTTCTGTCTCCTTCCTCTCTCCCCTCTCCTTTTCCTTCCTCCTCCTCCCCTTTTTTCTCTTCTCTTTTTTCTTTCTGTGTTTTTTTCTTTCTTCTTTTTCCTCTCTCCTTTCCTCTCTTCCAACTCTCCTTTCCTCCCCTTCCTTTTCCTAGAAGGAAGAGGCCATAGGAAGAAGAAAAATGCTTGATAATGGAAAAAGAATGAATCAATGAGTAATTATTAAGCACTCACTATGGATCAGGCAATGTTGTAGGTGCGGGGGATGAACTCCAAACCAAAAAGTTCTGAGTCTCAGATCTAGAGATGGCTTCAGGCCATTAAGCCCAACTTCTTTGTCTTATAGGTAACAAAACTGAGGCTGAGGCAGGTTAGGCTTCTTGCTAAGGTCTTATGACTTGACCCCATGTCCTCTGATCTTAGAACCAATGTTCTTTCCTTGGCGCCATATTGCTTCTTCCCCTCCTCCTCAAGTCCATGAGCTAGTTCTAGGAGGAATCTCAGAAGCCAGCTATTCCTTCTTCTGTTTTCATGGATGAGAAGACTGAGGGCCAGAGAAGGAAAGTGCCTCCACCAAGATAACTCACACCAGAAGAATTGGAACCCCTTTTCAAAACCATGTCTAGTGATTCTGGAATCACATTTTCCATTGTTTCATCCTTTCCCTCTCTTCACTTTCCTGACCTCAAGACCGACATATTGGGAGGGATCCAAATCCCCAAGAAATATTTGGAAACCCATAGATTATTGATTCTCCGTTCTGAAAAGACAAATCCTAAAATATCTCTAAGTGTTCTCATCTCCTTTTTGACTTTCAGAGCCAACTTTCCTTATAGCCAAACAGCAAGGAACAGATCAGGTGGTCAGTCTATAACACAGCTGCTGTTTGAGATTTTGTTGTTTTAAAGATCAACAGGGATTAACCGATGGGTCAGACAGTCTGGGGTGCAGGGAACAAGTAGAGAGGACTTCTCCCCTCAGAGCAGAGCTGAGAACCCTGAAGTGGTGAGATGTCAAAGAATCCTGTACCCCTAAAGGAACAGGGGGACATCCAAAGTTTTTGAATGTCAACTAGAGGTAAGGCTGCTTTATGCTATAGGCTGTGAGGAATCATTGGAAATGCTATGTTTCTTCCTGATTTAATCTTGGAACTCAACTCTGTGTGTCTGTGAGAGAGAGGGGAGGGAAGGGGGGAAGGGAGGGAGGGGAAGGAAGGAAGAAAGAGAAGGGAGGGAAATGGAGAGAGACAGAGAGGGTGAGGGAGAGGGAGACAGAGACATATAGAGAGAGACAGAAAGATGGACAGAGATAGAGGCAGAGAGGAGAGAGACAAAAGAAGAAAGAGTGAGAAATAGAGAAAGAGAAGAGATAAAGAAAAAGAAACAAAGAGAGACAGAAACGTGGAGACAGGGACACAAACAGAGAAACAGAGAAATCTTCAAGGTCCCTTCTAGTTGGAAATCTAGGAACCAATCCCCTCGATGGATCTCAGTGTCTGTAAAATGAAGACCTTTGGGCTGGAAGACCTTTCTCTTCAATTTCAAATCTATGATCTTCTGATTTATTTTGGGCATTAGGATGTGAGTGTTTGCCTTCAGTAAGCTTCTGTTCCACTTGTTGCTGGGGAGGCAAGATCTGTTTCATGTGGTGTTTCCCCTACTGACACACAGTAATTAGTAATCTTCCATAAGTGGTACTTATTGACCTATTAATGCTCCATAAGAGAGACTTTTCCATTGGTGTCCTCAGTGCTCCTCTAGCCCTGCAGTACTTCATTGAATGAATGATTATGCTTATGGTCTTGGACCATTCTACTGAATCCTTCTCAAAGATTCCCCTTTGTGAATAAATGCAAACAAACTCCAGGCTCCTAAGGCTGAAAATAGAGGCACACCCCTAAGATCTAGGAGAGACCAGTTTATTTGCAGGATGTTGTAAAACAGACAGGTGAGGGGAGGAGTAATGAGAGCCAAATATTTCATTGAGTCCTCTGGATTCTTTGTGACATGTATTATTATTATTCCTACTTTACAGATGAGGAAACTGAGCCTGAGAGAAATTAAGTTAATTACACAGGGTCATACAGCTAAGTAGTATCTGAAGAAAAAGATGGCAAGTCCAGTATTCTATCTACTGTACCACCTACTTGCCTGGCCATCATCCTGGTTTTTTCCTAAGGAGAAAAGTAGAAACAGACCATGAAGTGTGCCCCTAGTTTTGCCCTAAGCAGACTAGAGTTTATACATGTAAAGCACTTTGCAAACCCGAAACTCTTATAAATGGGAGTTATTATTCTTATTAGTCTCTTTCCTAGTTGTTATCCCCAGCTAATGAGCCACCTGTAGACCAGGATGTTATCTCATGACCTGGGGAATGGCTCTCACTTCTCAGCATCCACATACTGATATGTCTGGGGCCATCCTGCTTCCATCTAAACATCTTTCCCCCAACTGCTGTAGAGGAGAAAGAAACCACAGGGAAGCCTTTGATCTCAGATCTTCTTGATGGATTGCTATGGCAACAAGAATAACCCAGGCAGTCCTGAATGGGCCCTATTGTGTGGCTCCTACCCTTTTCCCCATCCACCTCAATTACCTGTGCCCCTTAATGCAGGCTACATCTCGAGCCCAGTTTGAGGAGCCAGAAGGACAAATCTAAGTGGAAAAAAAAGTAACCTGTAACTCATAATACTTCCACTCTCAAATCTTCATTTTTCCCCACTCCCCAAGAAATGGCTCTGTGGAATGGGAGATCCATCCCTCCCATGATGTTTTCCTCCAAGGTGAAAAAGAATGCAATTTTAGCAATGAGTTCTCCTTCAGATCTTTGAAGATTTGGTCCCAAACCATCAAGAGGAGATAAAAGTGAGATAATTCTATAAAACATTAGAACTAGGAGGGCCCTTAGAACCCAGAATGTCAAATAGGTGAGGGAGTTTAGAACAGTTCTAACCAAGTTAGAACACAGCCTATTAGCACATGGATATTAGACATAGAAGAGATTTCCCCTCATTTCACAGATCAATATGAGATCTTGTACTGCTCTGTGTATGTGTCTCTTTCTTTTTCTGTATCTCTTTTTCTGCTTCTCTGTCTCCTCTGTCTTTGTTTCTGTGTTTTGCTGTCTCTCTATCTCTGTCTCTGTCTCTCTGTCTCTCTCTGGGCATTTTCTTGTTTGTTTAATCTACTTCCCTCTGCACCAAGCCCTCCTCTAAGAAAGGTAAGCACTGTTTTATCTTTATCTTTGTAAATTCTGTTTTTAGCACACTAACTTCCATATAGCAGGGAATCAATAAATATTAATTAAATTGAATTAAAGCAAGAGAAAGTTGAGATTATAATGAGGGAATGCTCATGCAAAGATCCTGGAAATATTGGATTTTTTACACATTGTCTCCCCCATTAAAATGTGAGCTCTTTGAGGGCAGGGACTATTTTTTATCTTTATCTTTTAAAAACTTAGCACCATGCACCTAATAAGTCCTCACTAAATCCTTGTGGATTCATTGACTGAATAATCCACACCACTATCCCATTATTTTTCTTGGGAGCCCTGAAATAGCAATTTGGCATGATGGACACAAAACCAAATCAGGAAGACTTGGTTTGAAAGGATTTGAACTCAGACACTTACAAATTATGTTCTGCTAAGCAAATCCCTAAGCCTCTTATGTGTCAAATGAGCAGTAGGGAGGGAGTAGTCACCTCTAGACGTGGATGCTTATTCTTTAAGTTTGGCAGCTCATTTTATCTCTCCTGGCCTCAGTTTCCTTAAATGTAAAATGGGAGTGATCACAACTGCCTCTTACCCAAATGGTTTTAAGATTGCTGGGAAACTCAATAAGATAATGTATGTAAAGCATTTAGCAAACTCTAAGTCACTCGATGAATGTCAATTATTATTACCATTATCCAAATAGACATTCTGCAGGAACTGGGTCTAGGGGCAAATTTCCCAACTGCTCCGGGACTGTCCAATCTAATATCCGATCAGGGGGAGGTCAAGCTTCTCTCTTTCTTGCTCCCTTCCCTCACTGTAAAACGTTGATATGAATCCCCCAATTTCAGGGGTTGACCAAGGCCCAAACAATTTCCTATAGAAAGCTACTCCTCTCCTTCACATCTGTTATGCACATTGCCACAGAGTATTCCCACCGTCCAACAATGAGCAGAATTATTTCCTCACGTTTCCTTCCATGTTGCTTCCAAACCACACTAGGAAAAATGAAACCCACCAAGAGGGCTTTGGCCAATCAGATCACTCCATTGGTCTAACTGGCACAATTCCATTAGACTTCGAAGTCAAGGGGAGCCAAGGGGTGCACTGGGTCTGGGAAATAAAGAGTCCTGCTCTACCGCCAGGAAAGTTCCCATTGTTACAGCCATTTCTGGCAGGTAAGGTGGGGGAGAACCCATCTCTGGATCCTTGTAACTTGGTTGATTTAAAAAAAATAAATTGTGCTCTTATTAACAATGGAGACAATTGTAGGTCACTCAGGGCCCTGAACTGGAAATCCGGAGATGTAGGTTCTGTTCCAAACTACAGCCCAGATGGGTGTGTCTACACTGGAGGACAGACTTGGGATGCACTGTTGGAAAATTATTTGGCTTTCAGAAATGTAGAGTATATATGATGAGTTGTTAATCTTGAAGAACAGAAGGATGAATACTACTCCAGTCGTGCTTATGAATGGAGATGCTTGCAATGAATTCTCCCATGAGTCATAAACTGGCTATGAAAACCTTACTAGCCATCCTCATTTTTTTCCAGGAGTCCCAGTAGTTGACCTATAATATAATTTGCATTCATTGTTTCTTCTTCCAGTTTAAACCTCTGAGACAGTTGATGGTTGTCTCCTTAAAGTTTGATTTGGGCTCAAAAGTAAGTTCCAGTTCCTAGTCCTAGACCTAAAAAGCAAGGTGACATCTTATAGTAATGATCTCACAGCACTTTTACCCAATTGAATGGATTTTCTTTTTCTATCTCTTCCTCCTGGGTTTTGTTGGTAAACACAGAAAGACAGATGATTGCTTTCTTTGTTTATACAACTGGGAAATGAGTAATTTACAGACTGTCTATTGCTAAAGCCAAGCTCTTCACAAATTTAGAGAATGCCAGCTTAGCTCCCTTAGATTTCTTTTAGCCCCTAATCTTGGTCTTTTCAGCTTTTGTTTCATTTTTGTTATTTGTATCTTCAGAGCCCAGGACAATACCTAGCACATAGTAGGCACTTAAAAGTTAGCTGATTGCTTAAATGGATGATTGATTTGAAAATTAAAGTGAGGATGAAATGTGACCCTATGAATTATAATATGAATTATAGTTAGGTGCTTGTGTATGAATGATAGACTGAAAAGAATTAGAATCTCTTTTGTATACTACTTATTTGTATAAATGTTATCATAAATGCCTCCTATAGAATGTAGGCAAGGACTGTTTCTTGGTTGTATTTGCATCCTAAAGTGCCTGTCACATAGTAGGTAGTTTATAAATGTTGAATTACATTGAATTGATGAGACCCAACCTACTTTATTGGAGAGGGTACTCTGGGATAGTAGGTGGAAATCCTATTGATTAAAGGAAAAACCTATTAATCCTTCTGGGTTAGACTTGAAGCCATGCACTTGTTCTGGGCTTAGTGACTTAATAATTCCTTAGTCCGGGCTCGGGAGCTCATTATTTAGAAGTTCACCATTTTAGTGTTATCTCCAGAACCTAGCACAATACCATCACATCTTAGACATGTACCATCCCTTATGTAGCTAAGTTTTGTTGATTCTATTTCTTCTTATAATATGTGTATGTGTGAACAACTTTCATCCCTAGAAAAGATGATCTTATGCAGTGAAATGGTTGGACCTGATTATCTCCCTTTTATTTTTTATTTTATTTTATTTATTTTTTTGTTGTTGTTGAGGCAATTGGGGTTAAGTGACTTGCCCAGGGTCACAAAGTTAGGAAGTGTTAAGAGTCTGAGACCAGATTTGAACTCAGGTCCTCATGACTTCAGGGCTGGTGCTGATTATCTTCCTCTTTACAGATTCCAATGGACATGTCCAGATTACACAGAGAGAGATGTGAAATTGAGGGCATTAAAATGAGGGCAGTCTCCCTGTTTCAATCTACCCCATCCTCCACTGAAATCTTAACTTCCTGTGAGAGGTGGCATGTGGGATACTCTACTGTCTGAAGAACAATGTCCCATGTCATCACCCTAAAATTTAGCACCCCAAAGTGTTTTATTTGGATTTGATTCAAGGCTTGATTGATAGGTTTGGATTTGACCAAAATATGCTTTTTCTTTTTTTTTTTTTGCAACTTGACTCCACATGCTGTGGCTAGATAATATAGCAGCTTAGTATTTTAGAGATAAAGAAGATTCCCTCCTTTTCTCCAGGGTGTTTGTAATTTAAGTTACCAATGTAGTAATAAAGAAGGCTTGTGTCACAGAAATGTATATATACATAGATATATGTATACACATATAGTATAGTTGAAGTAATAGCTAGTATTTATTAAGTATCTTAATTATTAAGGTACTGTGCTGAGCACTTCAAAAATATCTCATTTCATCCTCACAACTATCCTAGGAGGTAGGTGCCATTATTCCCATTTTACAGATGAAGAAACAGGCAACAGAGATTATGTGACTTGCTCAGAAACACATAGGTAGTAAGTGGCTGGGGCTGGATTTGAATTCAGGCCTTACTAACTCCAGTTCAGCACTCTGTATCACCTATCTACCTACACACACACACACACAAACACACACACAATATGCATACTATATAACACATTGATGGTGCAGTGGATCGAGTGTTAGGTCTGGAATCAAGAAGACTTGAGTTCCAGTCCAACCTCAGATACTAGCTGGGTGAACCTGGGCAAGTCACTTTAGCCTGTTTGCCTCAGTTTCCTCATCTGTAAATTGTTCCCAAGAAGGAAATAGAAAAGCAATCCAGTATTTCTGCCTAGAAAATCCCAAATGGAGTCATGAAGAGTTGGAAAAATTTACTGAATAACAAACATACTTATATACATACATTATATAACATATATGTCTTATACATATCCAATATATGTAAAATGCACCAGATGTTTCCAGTGTGGGACATATGATACTCTGAGGACTTTCAAAACAAAATCCACTTTCCCTGATCCTCCTAGAGGGAAGTATTCTTACTCAATTTTGGAGTAATGTCTGAATCTGGATTTGAATTTAGCTAAATGGGAAAATGAGTATGGGATTTGTGATTAGCTTACTCTGACAGCTTAGGTTCCTTCCCATTAAATGTTTGTTTGCTGTTGTTTATCCTTCATTCTCAAAGAGATCCAATGACACCTGAAAGGTGATGTCTTGTCTTGCAAATGAGTTGGATTTAAGGGAGGCAGGGATGTGCAAAGTCACCAGTTTCACTCCTCCAGGGTCATCAGAGCCTAGTGGAAAGACATAGGTCAGGAAGACTGGAGATGGCCCTGGATGCAGTGGGAGACCTTGGCCTTTTTAAATTAGACCTTTTCTAGGTCTCAGTTTGTTTGAGGCAACACCCTTCCAGTAGTTAAAGGGTAGGTAAATATTATCCTCACAACAACCTGGTGAGGTGGGTGCCATTATTATCATTTTCATTTTGCAGTTGAGGAAATTGAGGCAAATGGAGAGGCTTTTTTTTTTTTAAGTGACTTGCCCAAAGTCACTGAGCTAGCAAATGTCTGAGTCTGAATTTGAATTTAGTTAAATGGGAAAGTTAGAAAGGAGGCCCTGAATTCATAAATCCAGTTCCAGCTGGATCAATCAGCATGTTGCAGAAAACTGCATATTTTTATGATTTAAAAACCAATAAAGTATTAGTTTTTAATGGTCTTTGCTGTTATTTATCCTTTTAAAAGAACAACTTCTGGACCCCTTTGAAGAAAAAGGCTTTCCTTCCCTTTATCTACTTTCTTATAGAAGGAAAAAAACTTAGTTTTAAGTCTTCAGTCAGACCTGGGGAGAATTTATCAGCCCCTTAGCATTTTTGTGATACAGCATAGTGTAAGGAGAAATGACTCCTATTTGGTGGAGGGTCACAGGAGAAGCTGTGAGCCCCTATTTATGGAGTGAGACTTTGGAGAGGGAGAAGATGAGGAGGAGAGGCAAACAGGGTAAAGTGACATGCCCAAGGTCACACAGCTAGTACTTATCTCTAGCCATATTTGATCTTTATGTGCTTAATAAATACTTGTTGAGTGATTTGCTTCTAAGGATCAACAAACAAACAAATAAATAAATAAAGCTGCCACAGTTGAACAAGGCTAGTTATTGTTATGCAAATTAATATTCCAAGCGTCTTTCTCACCCTAGTCCTAAAAAGTCTGTTCCATCCCATGCGATGGAGCAGTTCTATTGGACATATTTCTATACATCTTTGTCTGAAGACAGTTTACTTTGGTAGTGGTTTTTGTTTTTGTTTTTGTTTTTGTTTTTGTTTTTGTTTTTGTTGTTTTTTAAAGCAAATGCTGTGCTTTCCTTTTCTTAAAAAGCAACACATAAATATCCACTTTGAAAAAGACTCACATGATATGCTTAGCAATAGTTGGAATTGGGACCTTTTTATTAAAGATTGAGAGCAAACACATATTGCCAGAAAGAAAAAAAAAGAAAAGAAAAAGAAAAACCAAGAGAATACAAAAGCATGTTAAATGGTGGCTTAGAGATTATGGAGAGTTCAATTCAGCCATTCTTTTAGGAGTCTTCTTCCACAAAGAAAGGACTCAACTAAGATCACACAATTGAGGCAACCTAGACTTCTGTTTTTCCAATTCTGATTTCCTCCTGCTCTGGGTAGCCTTAAAATAAAGGTCCTCTTGACTGGAACTCCTTGTAACCAGTGCCATGGCCCTGGCACCCAATCTAAAAAGTGCCGTTGGGTGGGCCATATCCTTTTCCTAGGATGCTCATTCTCCTTACCTCTGCATCATAATGATGAGTTTATAATGATGATGTTGATAATGATGATGAAGAGGGGGATGAGGATGACCAGGAGTCTAGATCTCTCATAACTAAAAAATTGCCTACTAAATGAAGTTTTTAGCTAGAGCAACTCACCATCTCCTGAAGTATGGAATGGTTGCAAATTATGCTTGTAAAAAGAAGGATGGAAAATAAACGATAGAAACCTTTTGAAACATTGAAATGTTCCAGCTTTGACATCCTTGTTCTAAGGTCCCTTCTAACCCTGACATATCCTCTTCTAAAGCCCCTCCATAATAACTCAGAAAGTTATTAATGGGGAAAAATAGATTAAGAAAAGGGCTTATTTTCAATAGACTCTCAATCCCCTACTTTCTTTTTTTTCATTTTATTTAATATTTTCCCTAATTACATTCAAAACAAATTTTTTGCATTTGTTTTTGAGATTTTTAAGTTGTAGGTTCTTTCCTTTACTACTCTCCCCTACACACAATTAAGAAACCACCCGTGAAATTATGCAAAACATTTCCATAAAAGTCAAGTTGTGAAAGAAAACATAGATCTCCCACCCTAAGGAAAATAAAAACCCTCCAGAAAAATTAAGTTAAAAAGAAAGAGAGTGAAAAAGAGAGAATGCTTCAATTTGTTTTTGGATACAACCAGTTCCATACCCAGAGAGGGTATGGATAGAATTTTTCATCATAAATCTTTCAGAACAGTCATAATGATTGTACTGCTAAGAATAACAAAATCATAATAAAGTCATCCCATAATATTGCTGTTACTTTGTATATAGTACATTTCACTTTGTTCATGGAGGGCTTTCCAGGTTTTTTATTTTTTTTTTCTCTTAGAGCTTCCTGCTCATCATTTCCCAGGGAATGATAATATCCTATTATAAACACATAACACAGTTTATTGAGTCATTCCTCAATGAATGGTCATCTCCTCAATTTCCAATTTCTTTTTCCTTGAGAAGAGAGTTGCTATGAATTTTTTTTGTATATATAGACCATTTTCCTTGTTTTGTGTGTGTGTGTGTGTGTGTTTGAATCCCTTTTGGTAATCATGTGTAGTAGTGGTGTTGTTAGATCAAAGGATATGTATGAATTTATAGCCCTTTAGGCAACAATCATATCTTTTGGTCATTTATCAATTGGGAATTGCTCTTATTTCTTTTCTTTTCTTTTCTTTTTAATAAATTTAACTCAGTTACCTCTTTGTTTGAGAAATGAGGCCGTATTAGAGAAACTTGCCTCAAATTTCTTTTTACACTTACATTACTAATTGCATTTCTGCCATTTACTCTCTCTCTTTTACCCTGACTCTCCTAAAAAGTATTGTGCTACTGACCACTTCCTTCCCCAATATACCCTCTCTTTTATCACCCTCTCCCATCTTCCTATATTCTATTCTCATTTTGTTTTCCTGTAGGCTAAAACAGATTTCTATATCCCTACAGAGTATGTATGTTATTTTCTATTTGAGCCAGTTCTGATGAGAATAAAGTTCACTCACTCCTCCTCCATTGTAAGTTTTTTCTTGCCTCCTTTTTTAATGGCAAATAACTTGTATTTTTACACTTTTTCCTTTCCCTTTCTCCTAGTACATTCCTCTTTCACCCCTTAATTTCACCATTTAATATATATATATATATATATTATCCTCATAACTGTGCCCTTTGTTTATATATGCTCCTTCTAACTGCCATAATAATAAGAAAGTTTTAATGAATTACAAGTGTAATCCTGCCATGTATGAATGTGAACAGATAAAATTTATTAAGTCCCTTATTATATCACTTTCCTGATTATCTCCTTATGCTTCTCAAGCATCCTGTATTTGAAAATCAGATTTTCTATTCAGTCCTGGTCTTTTCATCATGAATGTTTGAAAATCCTCTATTTCATTGAATGATCACCTTTCCCCCTAATGGGTTATACTCAGTTTTGCTGGGTAGAGAATTCTTGGTTGCAATCACAGTTCCATTGCTCTCTGGAATATCATATTCCAAGCCCTCCAGTCTTTTAATGCAGAAGCTGCTAAATTTTGTGTTATCCTGACTGTGGCTGTACTATACTTGAATTGTTTCTTTCTGGAGGCTTGAGATATTTTCTCCTTGAGAAATTCCCTCCTGGGAGTTCTGGAAGTTAACTACAATATTCCTGGGAGTTTTCATTTTGGGATTACTTTCAAGGGGTGATCAGTAGATCATTTCTATTTTACCCTCTGGTTCTATAACATCAGGACAATTTTCCTTGATAATTTCTTGAAAAATTATGTTAGAGGAAAAGATAATAATAAATGTCAGAGGGGATGTGGGCAAACTGGGACACTAATACATTGTTGGTGGAATTGTGGTCCAGCCATTCTGGAGAGCAATTTGGAGCTATGCTCAAAAAGTTATCAAACTGTGTATACCCTTTGATCCAGCAGTGTTTCTATTGGGCCTATATCTCAAAGAGATCTTAAAGGAGAGAAAGGGACCCACATGTGCAAAAATGTTTGTAGCAGCTCTTTTTGTAGTGGCTAGAAACTGGAAACTGAATGGATGCCCATCAGTTGGAGAACGGCTGAATGTTATGGTATATGAATGTTATGGAATATTATTGTTCCATAAGTAATGATCAGCAAGATGATTTCAGAGAGGCCTGGAGAGACTTATATGAACTAATGCTAAGTGGAATGAGCAGAGCTAGATCATTGTACATGGCATCAGCAAGATTATACAATGATCAATTCTGATGGACTTGATTCTTTTCAAAAATAAGATGATTGAGGCCAGTTTCTTTTCTTTTTTGCTGAAGCAATTGGGGTTAAGTGACTTGCCCAGGATCATACAGGTAGCAAATGTTAAGTGTCTGAGGTCAGATTTGAACTCAGCTCCTCCTGATTACAGGGCTGGTGCTCTATGCACTGCACCACCTTGCTGTCCCTGATTGAGGCCAGTTTCAATGATCTTGTGATAAAGAGAGCTATCTACACCCAGAGAGAGGAGAGTGGGAACTGAGTGTAGATCATAGCATAACATTTTCACTCTTTTTTTGTTGTTGTTTCTTTCTCATTTTTTTCTTCCTTCTTAATCTGATTTTTCTTGTGCAGCAAGATTATTGCATAAATATGTATATATGTATTGGATTTAAAATATTTTAACATGTTTGATATATATTGGATTACTTGCCATCTAGGGGAGGGAGTGGGGGGAAGAAGGGGAAAATTTGGATTATTTTTGTTTTTTGTAAGGGTCAATGTTGAAAAATTATCCATGCATATGTTTTGAAAATAAAAATGTTAATAAAAATAAATAAAACAAAAGATAATATTGATAATAAAAAAAGAAAGAAAGATGATGTCTAGGCTTTTTTTTTTTTTTTTCGATCATGCCTTTCAGGTAGGCCAATAATTTAAAATTATCTCTCCTGGATCTCTTTTCCAGGTCAGTTGTTTTTCCAATGAGATATTTCCCATTTTTCTATTTTTTCATTATTTTTGGTTTTGTTTTATTGTATCTTGATTTCTTATAAAGTCATTAGCTTCTGTTTACTTAATTCTATTTTCCTTGATGAACTTTTGTACCTCCTTTCCCAATTGGCCAATTTTGCTTTTTAAGGCTTTCTTCTCCTCATTAACTTTTTGTACCACTCTCAATTCTATTTCTAATTTTTCCTCTATATTCCTTACTTGCTTTTCAAAGTTCCTTTTGAGCTGTTCTTTGACCTAAGCCCAATTCTTATTTTTCTTGGAGGCTTTGGATGTAGGAGCTTTAATTTTGTTATCATCTTTTGAGTGTGTTTTGATCTTCCTTGCTACTATAATAACTTTCAATGGTCAGAAACTTTTTTGGTTGTTTGCTTATTTTCCTAGCCTATTACTCAGCCTTTAACTCTTTGTTAAAATAGGACTCTGTTTCCAGAATGTCATTTTTTTTGCATTTCAGCTGTTTTCAGAGATTCTTCTAGGAATCAGACTACAAGCATTCTTTTCTGTTCTGGAGCTGTTAGGAATGTCCCCTCACTGTCAATAGGAGATGCAATGTGCTAAAACACAGCTGGGGTTGGGGTTTGGGTTGTGCTGGCACAGCCTGCATTGGGACTGCCCACTGGACTTTCGCCCCATTGCCACAGACCCTCTCCACTGAACTTTTGAGTCCTCCCTGGTGTCCCTGGGCTGAGAAGTCCAGTAGCCTCCAGCACTGTTGCTGATTCAGAAGTCCTCCTTCACTGATGCTGGGGTTTGAACCAGGGCTGGGTCAGGGGTCGGGGCTGGAACTGTGCTGGCATGGCCTGTGTTAGGATTTTGTGCTGGGCTCCCTGGTTCCACAGACCTTTCTGCTGACCTTTCAGGTCTTCTTTGTTGTCTCTGGGCTGAGAGGTCTGGAAGTCACCAGTACTGCTGCTGATTAAGAAGTTGGGCCACAAATGGGGCTGTGCTCATGATTCCTGCACCAGGACTGCATGCTGGACTCCCATCCTAATGAGTTTTTTCTGCTGAGTTTCTTTAATTACTTAATTTAATTACTTAAAGGAATTCAGAGTGGTTTGGGGGAGTTGAGGGAGTTCTTGCCTTTACTCTGTCATATTGCTTCTACCTTCTCAGTCCCCTGCTTTCAAGGGGCTTGAATGGTCATGCCTATTTGGAGACAGACTGGACCTGCTAGCCTAATCCAACTAAGAAGGAACCTAAGGGTCCCCAAGAAGGGAAGGGATTTTTCCAAAGTCATATAGGTAGGAAGCAGCAGAACTGGGATTCGAATCTAGACCCCCAGCCTCAATCTATGATATTTTCCCTACCTCACCAAAGGAGTGCATGGTATCTCTTGGTGGGGTTCATGTGCCCATTCTTCCAAATCCAGTTCTCAAGAATTCTTTGAGCTCATAGCTTTCACGTTGAAATGTTGGATCCATTCCACAATGAAGCATGATGGTCTAGAAGGAGAAGTAAAAGGGACCTTGGCCAGAGAATCTCTGTCATCTCAAGACTAGCAAATACTTTTGGGCCATGAGGAAGAAGACACAAATCTCTGGTTTCACAAAGCTAAGTGATTTCAACCACAGAAAGGAGACCACCTCATTGCCATGCTCCAGGATTATAGATGACAGGAAGTCAGCTATGTTGTTTGGCCCAAGCCAGCCTGGACTGTTTCCTGAGGAGGTTGGAGAGGCAGCTTTCTTGCAGGCACACCTGGAAATGGCAAAGTGAGTTCCTCTGGATCAAAGGCCTCTTCCAAGGGAACTTAGCGATTTTCTGATGCAATTTGGGTTGATTTGATTTCTATATAATCCTCTCAGGTCAAGGAAACCTGAATCAGGAGACAATTCAGCTGCTTTTTCCTTTACCACCCCCTCCCCCTTCCCTTTGCTAACTTTGGTCTTCCATGTTTGCTTCTACCCTTCTCTTCTGTTGGATTTTACAAGGACAAAAGCATAAACCAAGAAAGCTTCCTTATCATCAGGAGGGGAGGCAGGAAGTCTTGGTCTGCAAGTCTGACTCTTGAATTAAGACAAATGAACCCACCCTCTCCTCCCATTTCATGACAGCAACTGGGTCAGGCCACAAGAAGGAGAGCACTAACCATAGAGGGCAGGGAACTGGGAGGCTGTCCTGTCCAATCACCCCATTTAACAGATAAGGAAACAGCTCAAGGCAAAGGTCCCTTTGGTAAGAAATGGGAGGATTGGGATTTGAATCCAATCCTTCTGGCTCCAGATCAAGAGATGTTTCCATTGTTCCCTATTTTCTCTCCTAAAGCAAGACCTCAAGTTTATTCCTGAGATTAGATGAGTGAAACCTGTGACTATGTTATGGTGCCAGAAGGAGAAATGCTTTTTTCAAAAGGGACAAAATAGACTAAAAGAGGTATCCATTTCAAGCTCAAATGAGATTTCAGATGTAAAGTAATCTGCAAATGTTAAATAATAAATGAATGACTTTAAATGATTGTAAGCCCCCTGAGGATAGGGCCTGTCTTTTGCTTCTTTTCTGTGTCTTCTGTGCTTAGCACAGTGACTGGCACTTGATAAATATTTACTGAATTGAATAATTATTTTGGGGCACAAAGCAGCACTGGTTTTGTGTAGACTGAATTATACACACATACAAATATGGGTGTATATATATATACATATATATATAATATTTGTTGGGATGTATGTATATACATACAAATATATATAGGATGTGTATGTATGTATTTATATTTATAAACACATATGAACATACCATAGGGAGGCAAATGGATACATATTCGCTCATATATATATATATATATATACACACACACACACATATATATTGTTTTTCCTTTGTTTTCAAAGAGAATAACAAATGAAGTCTCAATTGTGTGATTAAAGGGAATTAAGGGAGGCAGAGTTGCACAAAATCATCAGCCTCCCTTTCTCTTCCAGAATCATTGATGATCAGTGGCAAGACAAAAGTCAAGGCTCCTGGCAATGACCCATGATGCACTGGATGACCTTGACATTTTCCATGGATGATTGAGCTCTAAGCACTCTGGAGCACCTACTTCTGTTGCCCTCATGGCAATTGAACAAACTGTTCTCATCCACTTCTTCCACCAGTCTTCACATGCTTGGAGTAGACATCCCCCTAACTCACCAAAGGTTATCTTCAACAGGGTTTGTCCATCTGCTGAGAAGGTTTTATCAGGTGTAGCTGCTGCATATGCTATAGCTTCTTGGAGTCACAGGTGAGAGCTGGCTGAGAGGTGGTCACCCAAGGTGGATGAGCAGCCCTTAAACCAGAGGTGTTAGTTTCCTGAACACCCCCCACCCATGCACATGTACATTCCCCTAACAGATATACACACTTAAAAGGCTGTGAACATATAGCATATGTATATACACTTGTATCCTTGTAGGATTGTGTGTATATGTTTGTGAGTTTATATATAATACCCTACAACATAATTATATATATATATAATGTGTTTGTATTATATATTATATATTTTTATATATTATAATCAATAATATATTTTATATATAATATATAACATATTATATATGTGTTTATATATAAACATACATATGTATATGTACATAAAACATTATACCTTTATAAGTGTATATATCTATATCTATGTATCAATACATATACACGTGTGTGTGTATGTATGTGAATATCAACCCACCCAAATCCCTATGGGCATATATAGTAAGTACACACACATGCACATAGGTGTGAAGATATGGGCACATATATTATGATAGATACATCAATGTGCACGTCACAGGACCAGTCCAAAAAGAACATATACACACACATATAAAATAAATGAGTGTATGTATGTAGATATATAACATATACACACATATACAATAAATGAGTGTATGCATGTAGTTATATAACATATACACACATATACAATAAATGAGTGTATGTATGTAGGTATGTAACATATACACACATATACAATAAATGAGTGTATGTCTATAGTTATATAACATATACACACATATAAAATAAATGAGTGTATGTAT
>JAJPUD010000348.1:453016-466810 GCA_023553655.1 Myrmecobius fasciatus
TTAGCCAGTGCCCAAAGCACATGGGTGTATTTGTATACACATGAGTAAATATATAAATGTATACACAATGATTTGTTGTATATAGAAATGTGTGTACATGTACCTACTCTGTATACACATATGTGTGCGTACATGTGCATATACCTCTAAAATACTGTGTATTCATTTAACTGGATCTGTAATTTTATCGGTATAAGGAGTTTCGGATATCAATTATTCCTCCATGGGTGCCTTCTCTTGGAGCAGACACATTTGTGTGTATATGCGCCATAACCCTTGTGCACATATAATCGAGTGTATTTGGGGACTTGTCACATCCCCGGCTTCTTCCACTAGGAAGCAGAAGTGTGTTCTCCCCTCCAGCCCCAGCCCTCCCCTTCCCCCCTCTCAATACCCAGGCCCACAAAAGCTACTTTGATAGATGTAAGTAAAGATTCCCATTGATTCTCCTGCCACTGTGTTTTTCTTGTCATTGTTGTTAGCAGAGAAGTTGAAAGGGGCCCCATAATAGAATGATTTGGCCTCGGAGCTGAATCCCCCTTGATGAACAATCAGACACGAATGTCAATAACAATTAGATTGTCGGAGGGCTCCAGTCACTTAGGACTCCAGTACGCTGTCTACAAGGCTCAGATTGAAACCCTCAGCTCGGAGAGCTCCAAATCGGGTTTGGCATTGGGAATGAAAAGACATCAACAATAATGGTATTAAGGGGCTGATGGGCCGAATGAGAGTGAAAGACCCAGAATAATACTGGGGCCCTGTGCATGTCAGAAGGCAAAGAAAAAGAAGGAGAGAGGGAGGGAGAGATAAACAGATAGAGAGACAGAGACAAAGACAGACTGAGACAGAGACAGAGACAGAGACAGAGGCAGAGAGAGACAGAGACAGAGACAGAGACAGAGAGAAACACAGAGGGACAGAGACAGGGACAGAGACAGAGGGACAGAGGCAGAGGCAGAGACAGAGACAGAGCTAAAGATAGACAGAGACAGAGACAAAGAGAGACTGACATGCACACAGAGTCAGAGAGAGACTGAGACAGAGACACAGACAGAGAGAAACAGAAACAGAGATAGAAGACAGAGGCAGAGACAGAGATAGAGACAGAGACAAAGAGAGACTGACATGCATAGAGACAGAGAGAGACTGATTCAGACAGACTGAGACAGAGAGGGAGAGAGGAAGAGTGAGAGAGAAAAAAGAAAGAGAGGAGAGATGAGGAGAGACAGAGGAGAGGGAAAAAGGGAGAGAGAAAGAAAAGAGGAGAAAAGAAAAGAGGGGAGGAGATAGCCAGAGTGGCAAAAGATGCAGACTGAAAGACATAGACATAGTCAGAGATAGAGCTGGAGAGCAGGATGGAGAGTAGTAACAGAGAAAAAAAGAGATCCAAGTCACCAAGAGAGATGGCTCTTTTAGCCTGAGAAAAATGAAACAGGACAGCTTTGTCAAGGACACAAGAAATTTTCTTTCCTAAATCTCCCCATTAAACTTGACTGATCAAAGAAAATGGATGTTAGAAAAAGAACAAAACCTATTTCAAAGGGCCATTGGATCATAGGATCTTGGATCTGCATTTTAAAAGGACCATTGGGGACATCGAGTTCAACATTTTCCTTTACAGTTGAGGAAATTGAAGATCAGAAAGTTTCAATGACTTGTTCACATTCTCTCAGGTAGTAATTGTGCAAAAATTGAACTCATGACTTTCTGACTCCAAGATTAGAGTCATAGCCACTCTTGGAGGAAATTACCAATATAATTAGAAGAAAATGAATTAATGGATTAATGAATGAAAAAACATTTATTGAGCCCTTTTATGTGTCCCGCATAATAAGTGTGGCAAATACAAATATAAAAGAATCTCTGCTATCAAGGAGCTAAAAGCGGGGAGATAACACAGATGGGGGAGTAGGGGCTTTGGTCTATGAACTTACAAGGATGGTAGCAACAATGGGACCAACCCCCATTGTTGTCCTTTCAAGATGTGTCTTTTCTAGATGTGTCCTTTCTAAAAATAATGCTAGTGCTGTTCTACTTTTACTTCTTAGACCAAGAGGTGGAAAATGATTAGAGTCACAAAGACCAATACGGTCTAGGAAAGACAGAGTGAGAGTGAAAAGTATGGGAGCAGTCCTTTTCCCTTCAAGATTGGTAATTCTGAGTACTTTGGATGGAGAAATAAATGAAAAAACATCTGGACCAGGTTGAGTTGGATTAGATCACTTTGTGTGTGTGTATAATATTTTGTTGACCTATTGTTTTACATTACCCAAATTTCCCCCAGTGTCTTTTCTCCTCACACTCCCAGATGATCATCACATACATTGAAGAATATTTTTAAAGGGGAAAGGTTGGTGGTGGGGGAAGAGGAAGAAGAGGAAAAAAAAGTAAGACCTTTCAAATCCATCAATACATTGAATAAATATTTGAAAATTCTATACCCATGGACTTCCTATTTTTTCAGTGGAGTCTTCTCATATCTCTTCTTTGGGGCCATGTTTGTTCTTTGTAACTTTGCAACATTCATTTGTGGTTGTTCTTTCCATTTGCTTTTTCATAAATCATTGTATGTGTTGTGTTTGCCTTTTTATGAATCTTTTCATGCTGCTCTTTATTCATTATATTCTTCATTGGCAAAGAGAACAGTAATCTTCCATTACATTCATGAACTGCAATTTGTTTAGCTATTCCCCAAATAATGGGTATCTACTTTATTTCCAGTTCTTTACTACTACAAAAAAGTCCCAAAATATGTATATTGCATATGGAGATCATATTAATGATCTTGTTGGGATATACCCAATAATGGAATCTCTAAGTCGAAGGATATGGACCTTTTAGTCAATTCATTTGCATGATTCCAAATTGCTTTTCAAAATGGTTGAACTGATTTATAGCTCCATCAACAATGCATTTATATGCCTGTCTTCTCACAGCCTTCAACGTGCTTTGCAAAGTAGTCTACTTATATTTTTTATGCCCTTCTATGCCCCTCTTACTGGAAATGAATTCCCTTTGTCTCTTGGAATTTTTAGCTTCTTTCCAAGATTGGCTTGGATAGCACTTCTTTATGTTGTTTTGTTTATTTGATTTTTGATCTGTGTTTTCTTTTACAACATGACTAATAATGGAAATAAGTTTTATGTGATTACACATGCACAATCTATATCTGATTGCTTCCCTTTTCAGTGATGGGGGAAAGGAGGGAGAGAGGAAGAAAATTTGGAACTCATTTTTTTTTTCTGAAGCAATTGGAGTTAAGTGACTTGCCCAGGGTCACAGAGCTAGGAAGTGTTAAGTGTCTGAGACCAGATTTGAACTCAAATCTTCCTGACTTCAGAGCTGGTGAGGAACTCAAAATTTAAAAAGCCCAAATGTTAAAAATTGTTTAAAAGTGTAATATCTATCTATCTATCTATATCTATCTATCTATGTCTGTCTATCTATCTATCTAACTGTTTGTCTATCTATCTACCCTTATATGCATGTGTAAAACTATACAATACATACTTCCATATGTCAGTTCTTTCTCAGGAGGTGGATAACATCTTTCTAGGTCTTTTGTGGTTGATTTAATGCTCATATTACTTAGAATAGCTTAGTCATTCAAACTCTTCAAACAATATGGTTGTTACTGTATACAATGTTCTCTTGGTTCTACTCATTTCACTCTTCATTATTTCATATAAGTCTTTTCATGTTTTTCTAAAATCAACCTTCTCATCATTTCTTACAGTACAGTAGTCTTCCATGACAATCATATACCACTACTTGTTTAAATATTCCCTAACTAAAGGACATCACTTTAATTTCCAGTTCTTTGCCACCACAAACCCTTTAGAACATACAGGTTCTTTTCCTTTTTCTCTGATCATCTTGGGGAGCAGATTTAATAGTGATAGTTCTGGGTCAAAGTTTTATAATTTTTTTCTCCAAAATGGTTGAATCAGTTCACAATTTCACTAACAGTTTATTAATGCCCCACTTTTTCCATATCCTCTTCAATATTTGTCATTTTCCCCTTCTATCATTTTAGCTCATTTTATAGGTGTGAGATATTGCAGTCACCATCTTACTTTGCATTTTTAAATCAATAATAATTTAGAGCATTTTTTATATGACTGCATATAGCTTTGATTTCTTCCTCCAAAAACATCCTGTTCATATCCTTTGACCATTTACCAACTGGGAAAATGACTCAAATGAGACCTTTCCTGATTCTTCTAGTTCTTAATACTGTCTCTCAATTTCTTTGAACTTACTCCTATATATTTTTTATTTATTGATATGTTAATAGTAGCTAGCATTTATATATGTAGGATTCATGAAGGTTAAAATTCTTTCTCTCCTTCCTCCCTTTTTTCTTCCTTCCTTCTTTTCCTCCTTCCCTCCTTCCTTCCTTCCCTCTTCCCTCCTTTCCTCCTTTCCTCCTTTCCTCTCTCCCTCCCTCCCTTCCTCCTTCTCTCCTTCTTTCTTCCCTTCCTTCCTCCTTCTTTCCCTTCCTCCCTCCCTTTCTCCCTCCTTTTTTCCCTCTTTCCTTCCCTCCCTCCTTCCCTTCCTTCTTTTTTTCTTCCTTCCTCCTTCCTTCCTTCCTTTCTCCCTTCCTTCTTTCCTCCCTCCCTCCTTTCATCTCTCAGTTCTTTCTTTCCTCCCTTCCTTTTCAATTTGTGCCTAGAATTTAGTACATGCTCTTTAATTGAGTTGAATTTGAGGGTAGGGATAATCTTTGATCATCTCATTGTTACTCCATTTGGGATTTTCTTGGCAAACTAACTGAAATGGTTTGCCATTGTCTTCTCCAGCCCGTTTTGAAGAAGAGGAAACTGAGGCAAACAGGTTAAGTGACTTGCCTAGGGTCACCTAGTTAGGAAGTATCTGAGGCCAGATTTAAACTCAGAAAGATGAATCTGATTCCAAGCCCAGCACTCTATCCATTGCACTACCTAGTTGCCCCAAGAAAGTGGAGATTTAACTAATAGAGGTTCAGAGAAATGGGGGAAAGCTTTTGGCTAAAGTATGGGGAGTAAGGGTTGCCCCAGGTAAATCTGACAACTAGGTGTTTAAATGTGTTTAAATGGCAGATCTCTCTTTTTAGCACATCCTTCTTCCTTCCTCCTCTTCTTCCCCATGGCCTGTCCTTTCTCTAGCAAAACTTCCTTTTCTGGATTCTTGAGCCTCAGGGCTCTACTCCTGCTGTACTCTAATCTGATAAATTAATTTGAGCAAAGGTGTTAATGGGTGGTAATGGCTCACAGCAGCTCCCAATCCCTCTCAGTTGTTATTTGCTTTGGGAGCAGACTCTCCTGGCCTTTTCTGATGGGGATTTCAAGAGTTTTTTAGTCCTAAGGCCTGAGCTGTCTTTGATTTCTTTCTCCCAGTCACTCCCAGTTAGTTGCCAAGTCCTGTCAATTCGACTATGGTGATATCTTCCACATCTGGGCCTTCCCTTCTCTCCTCACAGCCACAGCCACTGCCCTGATCCAGAACCTCATCATATTAGTCTTAGCTTATTATAGCCAACTAGTGCAGGTGACCAGTCACACCTTCCTAAGAATGTTCCTCAGATGAGAAATCATCAGGACTGAGCCAAGAATCTGAACTTTCTCCACAACTTCATTGCTTCACACTGCCCTTCACAAACTCTTTCTGTCATCTCCTTGGAGCTAGGTGGTATGGTGTTTATAGTTCTAATGATCCAGGTTCAAATCTAGCTCAGATCCTTATTAGATGTATGATCCTGGGCAAATTACCTTAGCTCTGAATCTCAATTTTCTGGGACTTCTCTGACTTTCCACCATGTTCCAGGAAGCTCATTATTGGAATAACACTCTCTGCCTCTTGGATTGGATTGGGGCCATGAACTCCCAACTCTTTATTTAAGGAGGGAGCTTAGCTCAGCACATCTTATTTCTAACCTGGCTGTTCTTTTGGGACTTTTCTGATTGACTTCATCAATTTGAGTACCTTCTCTTCCTTGTTCCGTTCCCCTCATCAATCTTCAGTTTTTTGTGCTTTGTCTTTCCCCACTGAGGAGGCATCTAGGTAGATAGAATGCTGGGCTTGGAGTCAGGGAGACCTGAGTTTAAATCCAGTCTCAGACAGTTACTAATTGTGTGACTTTGGGCAAGGCACTTAGTCTCTGCTTATGTTAACTCACTAGAGTAGGATTATTGGAGAATGGACTAATACATACAAGGGACAGGGGTACTTTTTCTAGTTGTCTGGTTTTGAGAAGCTGCTTTAAGTGAGAAAAAACAGGACATTGGCAGGTCAAAGAAAAGAGGAAAAATGACAGACATGAGGCATGGAATGAAATAGATGAAAATTAAATAGAATGAACAGGTGTTGAGGGTTTTTATTCTGTCCCATCTACAAGATCATAAGTCCATGTAAGTATCATCAAAAGCAAGTTAAATGCACAATATTTATCTTAACTACCTATATAGAGATATATCTTTGCTTGTTGAGCAGATCTCATTAATAGCAAAGCATTATTATTTAGAAAACTTGACTATGCAGAATTCTAATTAATAAATACTTGCTGACTGGCTAATTGTTGTCAGATATAAAATACTAGATTTGAGATGAAATATGGTGAAGTGGATAGAAAATTGGATTTGGAGTTAGGAAGACCTTGGTTAGAATCCCACTTCAGCCACTTAGCTTGTCACCCAGGAAAAGTCAATCATTTTCTCTTGAGCTTCTATGCCTTTCAGCACTAAAAGATTTGCTTAAAGTCATTATTCGTTCATTTTCTGTTTTTTTTTCCAACTCTTCTTGACCCCATTTTCTTAGCAAAGACACTGGAGTAGCTTGCCTTTTCCTTCTTCATTTTACAGGTAAGGAAACTGAGGCAAACAGGATTAAATGACTTGCCCAGAGTCATACACTAGTAAGTGTCTGAGTCTAAATTGGAACTCAAGACTTCCTGCCTGGCACTCTATCTACTGTGCCACCCAAGGTCAATATATGTAAGTTCAAATCCTAGCTTTTTCACTGGCCATCTCTTGATCTCTGGGTTCCTCTATAAATGAGAGGGTTGGACAAAAATAAATAGAATGCATACTTGATTTAAGGAGGGAGGATCTGGCTTTGAGTCCCAGGTTTGCTATTGTGGGTACATCAGCAATTTCTCTGGGTCTCAGTTTCCTTATCTGTAAATTTAGAGTCTCTGAGAGCCTGGATGAGAACTAACTTTGTTTCCAGTTCTAAATCTATCATTTTACTCTCTTTTTCTTGCTTTTTCCTTTTTCCTTTTTCTTTTCTTTTTTTTAAGGCAATCAGGATTAAGTGACTTGCCGGGGATCACATAGCTAATAAGTATCTGAGGCTGGATTTGAACTCAGGTCCTCCTGACTTGGGATTGATGCTCTCTACTGTACCACTTAGCTGCTCCTTAATCTCTCTAAAACTAATATTTTGTAATTCTGCCCTAGGAAAGGAGATCTCACAGTTCACTTTTTAAAAAAAAAATCAAAAGATGTAGAAACTTTCATGAATAGGGAGATTTTCATTTCCTACAAGTATCCATATTTATATAAAAGCATCGAGAGACTTGAGGATAGCAGTTTTTGGGTCACTTAAGTTAAAAAAAACATACAAATAAGCCTAGATTAATCAACATCAATCATTCAATAAACATTTTTAAGTATACGTCAGGCTCTGTGTTTAACTCTGGGATACAAACTATTGGCAGATTTATTGATTATAGGCTTAGTGTTATAGAATGCACCCAGTCTATAACATCCAGGTAGGGTTCTTATTTTTGAATAAGTTTTTTTTTCTGAGATAGGGTCTGATATTGTGATTCTAGGGGTATGGGGTATTCCAGGAAGCTCCCTCACCTTCTTCACATTATGGGTCACAGGAAGGATGTGAATGGTGACCTAGGCATTGAGGCTAGCTCTATGTACTTTTCAATGCAAACTAAACAGATAGGTGGGATTGGGGTGGGGGGTGGGGAGACACAGAGAGACAGAGAAACAGAAAATGAGAAAGGCAGACAGATACAGAGAGAGACAGAAGCAAAAATGAAACAAAAAGAGAAAGAAGACAGAAACAGACTGAGGGATACAGAGCCAGGCAGTGAAAGACGGATAGAGAGAGAAAGATAGGAGAGAGATAGAAAAAGAGAGAAAGAAAGATGGAGTGAGTTAGGGATAGTGAGACAGAGAGAGGCAGAGATGAAATAGAAAGGAGATAGAGACAAAGAAACAGAGATATTGAGAGTCAGAGTTAAACTGAGAGACAGGCAGAGAGGTAGAAATTGACAAAATTGAAAGAAAAAGAGACAGAGACAGAAAGTCTGACAGAGACAAAACAGAAGGAGAAAGGAGTCTGAGAGAGACAGAGAGAAACAGAGAGAGACAGAGATAAAACAGAAAAAGAAAGGAGACAGAGAGACAGAAAGAGAAACACAAAGACAGATCAAAAGAAAGAAGAGAGAAAAAAGAGAGTAGAGACACATGGAGACAGATACAGAGATCATGATGGAGATAAAGAAGAATGAGAGACAGACAACTATCAGGTTTCGCCTGGATCTCAAACTGGAATTCATTCTCTAAGCACCCAGAGGTGACTCATCTTTGCTTAACAGCCTAGAGGGAGGGAGAGCCCCCACCTCTCCTCCATCCCACAGGTCAATGTGGGACCACCCTCAAGCTTTTCTGACACCCTGAGAAATCTTCCTCTCCGCACCCCCTGCCCAATACTCCCAGTGGCCTCTTGGACTACTCAGGGCCGCACCCACTGAACAAGAAAGCCATTCGGACCGGAAGAAAGAAAATCTTTTAAAAACATGGATTTATAGAATCCTCAAAATACTTTCCACATCCTTTCTGGCACAAACCCGTGGTTACCTTCAAGTAGCTGCCAATGTCTACTTAAAACTCAATCCAATGGCTTTATGGGTCAGGGTAAGGAATATGCTCTGAAAAAGAACCAGATTACAAGACATGAGGGTTGGTATTACTTATCTCACCATGTCCACCAACAATTGGAAAAAGGATTCAGTTTTTACTCAGTTACTCTGTTATTCTATATGCTTTCTTTAAGGAGGGATTCCTTGGTCTGCACCACCTCATATACAGCAAGCCCTCAGGGAGAAATGTGAGGTGGGTTTAGTTTCCTTTCACTGTAATGAAACCCATTGAATTACTCCCCCCCCCTTTTTTTTTGCTGCTGAAATTCTGTTAAACACATTGATGTTCTCTTATAAAGAATGCTTGCCCTTTAAGAAAATACTCTCTTAAAGAATTAAAAGAAGATTTTAAAGCAATATCCTAATTGGAAATTGCAAACTGGATACAGATTTAAACCATGCCCAGAGAGAAAAGTAAAGTACTGAATTGATGGAAGAGGATGGAGGTGGATGGGAGCGAGCTCCTTAAGGATTAGGAAAAAAGGGGGGATGGGAATAGCAGCCTTGATAAGGGACAAGAGACACAAAGCCTTTGGGCTTCTGAGAAGTGACAGATAAATATTAAGTATTGGGGTTTTTCCCTCATTTCCCATCTGTTTCATCTCTCTTCTTCCTTTGTATTCCTATAACTATAACTTTGCATAATTAAGTTGGCAATTATTCATGTAATTTCTTATTACATCTTTTCCGCTGTTGTTCTGAATTATTAAGTTTTCTCTAAACTCATTAAAAAGTTGCAGAATTTCAATGTCTGTTACTTAATGCTTTCTCTCCCTCCCTCCCTCTTTCCTTCCCATCTTTTTTCTTTCCCTTCCTCTTTCCCTACTTTTCCTTCTTTCCCCCTCCCTTCCTCCTTCTTTCCCTCCCACTCTCCCTCCCTCTTTCCCTCCCTTCCTCCCTTTTTACTTCTCTCCCTCCCTTCCTCCTTTCCTTCCTCCCTCTTTTCCTCCCTCCCTTTTTTTTGTTCATTAGACTCTTTGGGTTCAGACTGGTGAAACCTTTGGATTCTTTCACCACACAAGGTTTTCAAAGGCATAAAATAAAATAACATTATGAAACAGTTATCATTTTTTTAAAGTTCACAGATCTCAGGTTAAGAAGCAATGGCACTAGCCCAACCCTCTTATTTGACAAGTGAGAAAACTGCAACTTAGGGGCATAAAGTGATTTGCCAAGGTCAGGCCATAAATAACAAGTGACAGAGCCAGGATTTGAACTCAGGATATCTGACTCCAGATCCAGCATCCTTCCTACTTCCTATCTTTGCCTCCTGCCCTCAAGGAATTCACAGGTCAGTGGAGGCAATGGGAGGTGAAATCTGTGTATATTTGATTTCAGAAAATCCCAAGACTTACATGAACTGATGCAGAATGAAGTAGGACCAAGATAACATCATACACAGTAACAAGATTATATGATGATCAACTATGATGGATTTGGCTCTCCGGAAAAATGAGATGGTTCAAGTCAATTTTGATAGACTTGGGATGGAAAGCACTATCTGCCTCCAGAGAAAAAACTATGGAGATTTGAGTATGGATTGAGACATAATATTGTCACCTTTTTGTTCATTTTTTTTCTTTCTCATGCATTTTTTCCCCCTTTTGATCTGATTTTTCTTGTTTAACATGACAAATATAGAAAGAAGTTTAAAAGGATTGCACACATTTAACCTATATTAGATTGCTTGCTGTCATGGGGCCTCCCCCCCATGAGAGAAAGAGGGAAAAAAATTTGGAATACAAAGCTTTACAAAAGTCAGTGTTGAAAATTATATATGTATTTGGAAAATTAAAATCCTATTGAGAGAAAAAAAGAAAGCAATTTATATGTTCATCTGGTGATTTGTTGGATTCAGTGTTCAAATCCAAAAGTATTTCATATATATGTGTGTATAAGTATATATATGTATATAGATATGTACACACAAATGAATATTATATATGTATATGTGCATATGATACATATACATACATATATATTTACATGGTTCAGTTAATTCAGTCTTATCTGATTCTTCATGACCCCACTTGGGATTTTCTTGGCAGAGATACTGGAGTCTGCAAATTCCTTCTCCAACTCATTTTACAGATGAAGAAATTGAGGCAAATAAGATTAAGTGATTTGTCCACAGTCATGTGGCTAGTAAGTGTCTGAGGCTAGATTTGAACTTGGGTCTTCCTGAACCTAGTGCTCTATCTACTGTACCACCTAGCTATCTCTCTGTCTCTGTCTCTCTTTCTCTTCACATATACACATACACATAATATAATATATGTGGGATATAGCACATGTTCCCACTTACTGGAGTGATTGATCACTACTTCTCCACTTCCTGTGACAAGCCCATTCTACTGCTGGACCATTCTAATTCTCATGAAGTTTTATCATTAGATAGCGTATAAATCTACCTCTTTGTGATTCTACCCATTATTCCCTAATTCCACTCTTCAGAGCCAAGCAGATCAGGGCAAATGTGAAAGCCCTTTACACGCCAGGTGATATTTCCCTATCTCATCTAAACCTAAGTACAGGAGTATGAAGTAGACATTTTACATGTTACCTCATCTCTGAACTGTCCTCCTCACAGTAGATGTCCTTTGGCAAGCTGGGTTGGGGCTTGGGCTCACACACCTGCTCATGATCATTGATTCCAAATGTACTGGAATAGTTTTCCCCTTTCTATTATTCAACTCTTTCCAAAGGAAGTAGAACCATTGAATCTCTTAAACTCACAAGATGGTCTCAAAGTCTAGAGATCTTGGGAGTGAAGATATAAAGATATGGAAACTCCAAACCTAAAACCAAGCTTGTCTAGGCGAGGTGTGACTTTAGCTGCCACATGCTGCAATGTGGTTGGGGTGGGATATAGGGTAAAGTACTCTTTCTCCACTCTTCATGGAAAAGTGATTCAAAGCAGCCTGGGACAATCTGCTTCCAAGAAGAAAAGCAGAGAGAGACCAGACATATCACATTCCTTTTAAAGCTCCATCGAATGGAGTTTTGGCTTTTCCTGATTGATGTCAAAGAGGGTTTGCACCATCATTTCAAAGTTCAGGTCCTTCAGGTTCTTCAACACTGAATTGCATGTGTCTAAAAGCAATCAGGGCTTCCTTATTCCCATGACTTCCAAGCTAGTACATCATGTGTCAGAATCAAAATGAGCAGCTTTGATCATGCCCTGTTCCAGCTCATTCTGTTATTCAGTTCATTGTTCTAGCTAGTATAGATTTTAGAACAGACAATATCAGAGCTGGGAGGGCCTTAGAACAAGGAATATCAGAGCTGGGAAGGGCCTTAGAACAAAGGATTTCAAAGCTGGAACACTTCAGTGTTTTGAAAGGTCTCCATCTTCTATGTAGAAAATCCCTTTACTGGCATAGATGCAACCCTTACATGCTTCAATAGATGGTGAGTTGCTCTACCTAGAAACTTCTAGTAACCAATCTTTAGTTATGAGAGATCTGGACTCCTGTTCCTTCTTCCTTCTCCCTTTTTTCTCCTCCTCCTCTTCTCCTCCTCCTCTTCCTCCTCCTCTTCCTTCTTCTCCTCCTCTTCCTTTTCCTCCTCTTTTTTTCCTTCTTCTCTTCTTTCTTCTTCTTCTCTTCTTCCTTCTTCTTCTGCTTCTTTCTTCTTCTTCTGTTCTTCTCCTGCTTCCTTCTTCCTCTTCTTTCTTCTTTTTTCTTCTTCCTTCTTCTTTCTTTTTCTTCTTCTCTTTCTCCTCATCTTCTTCATCATCCTCTTTCTCCCCTCCTTCTTCTTCCTCCTTATCCCCATCTCAGATCATATCCATAAAGAACTTGAAGGCTTACAAAGTACTTTCTAACCCCATGCAGGAGGTAGGAAAACATAGAATATATTCTTACTGAACAGACCTCTGAAGATCAATTATATTCCTTCACTTTTCAGATGAGGAAACTGAGACCCAAAGTGAGGAAGTTACTATTCCAAGATCACAAAAGAAAATGAATGGCAGAGTCTTGTGTTAGAATCCATTTCTCTCCCCTCCCAAGCCATGGGGCCATAGTTCTCTCCCTCAATATAGCTCCCAGTCTTGGGAGCCAGTTCCCAGAAGATGCTGGGGACTCTTAAGAGCTCTGCTCTCCCCTCACATGGTAGAAGCCGGAGCTGTCTCAGGAAGCCCTCAGTAATTTTGTTCAGGAAACGCCTTGCTCCCATCCCTGCAAAACAATGTATTTATTATTGCTAAAACTTTTCCGTCTGGGGGGAGGGCGGGGGGGGGGAATGCTTCCCACATGATTTCCAAAGTGAAGCTGCCCGGGTTTACAAATACAGTACCTTAATAGCTTTGTAAACATTTATTCAGTGTGACAGCTGACAGCAACATGTGGCAGCAATTAGAAGAGTCAGCAATGTAGCATATTAAGAGCAAGGTTAAATCTGAATTAGTTGGGTTTGTTGAGACAAGACACCCATGGGAGAAGAGCTCTTTCTTAATAGGTTCTGACTCCGCTGACATGGGCTGGGTGTGGGTTGGAGCAGGGAAGGGAGCGGGGCTGCAGCAGAGGGGGCCCAGGTCCTAGACCCAATGGGGTCTTTCTGGAGCTGATGTTCTACAAGATGGATGCTGACCTACTGGGGGGAGAGAGGGAGGAAGGGAGGGATGCACTGATGCTGAGGAAGAGGAGGGGAGCGGCAGATGAGAGACAAAAAGCCCAATTGCCTTTGCTTGGATTAATTGGTGAGCCTTCTATAGGCTGTTTTGCAAATCAAAAAGGAAATAAATTGAAATGAAATCTTTCCTGCCTATAAGACATTTCTGCTGTTCTCCTTTCTTTCTCTGCTCCCTTCCCTCACACACACACACACACACACACACACACACACACACACACACACACACACACACA
>JAJPUD010000348.1:466820-490417 GCA_023553655.1 Myrmecobius fasciatus
ACACACACACACACACACACACACACACACACACACACACACACACAGATTTATGGAGTCAAGTTTCAAACAAACCAACCAGTAAACATTTATTCAAATGTCCACTATATCCTAGGACCTCTGTGAGAGCTTGGGAATAAAAACAACCCCCGCCCTGCAAAAAGAGCCTTCAAGGAGATCACAGTTTATCTGAGAGATGGAGCCAACTGGCTACGGGACTCTGCTCCAGAAGTTCCAGTTGCTCTCTAGTGCCATTAGGAGCAAGTATAAACTCTTATTAAATGTTTATGTTTTCATAATGTAGCTTCAGCCCACATATCCAGTTTTCATTGAATATTCCTTTCCCTGACTCAGTTTACATTGTAGCCAAGTTGGTGCAGTTGATGTTTCCTGTACATGGCTTTCTAAGTTCTGTCTCTCTGCATTTCTATTTATGCCTATGATGTATGCCTTTCTCATCGCCACCTTCTAGAACCTTGTAACTTATTTCAAGGCTTAGTTCTTACAAATCTGCTCCTCACTAGTTAGAGCTCTTCTACCTATATTACATTGCCTATATTTTGTGTATTTCTCTTTATACTTTATATATATATATGTATATATACACACACTTTATATCTTTATTCCCCCTCACCAAAGACACAATAAATTGTTTGAGGTTAGGGAATGTTCATCTACCTATATTACATTGCATATATTTCTCTTTATGCTTTATGTATAATATATATATATATTATATCTTTATACTATATTCTTTATACACCTTATCCCCCCTCACCAAAGACACAATAAATTGTTTGAAGTTAGGGAATGATCATCTACCTATATTACATTGCATATATTTTACCTGTATTTCTCTTTATACCTCTTGTTCATCTTATCCCTCCTCACCAAACATACAATAAATTGTTTGAGGTTAGGGATGCTCATCTACCTATATTACATTGCATATATTTTACATGTATTTCTCTTTATACTTTATGTATAAATATATACTTCATATCTTTATACTCTTTATACACCTTATCCCCCCTCACCAAAGACACAATAAATTGTTTGGAGTTAGGGAATGATCATCTGCCTCTATTATATTGCATATATTTTTCATGTATTTCTCTTTATACCTGTTGTTCACCTTATCCCCCTTCACTAAACACACAATAAATTGTAAATCTTTGTCTTTGTGCATTTGGAGCCTGCCTCAGTTCTTGCAATACTTGTCAAATGAAAAGTGTGGATATTTTCTGAATGCAAAACTAAAACTTAAAAAGTATGACCTGCAAAAAACCACATTAAAAATCAACTGAAGCAGCAACACTGATTATGTTCCTGTTGAGTGTCTGGCACTGTACTAATTTCTGGGTATGCAAAGCCAAAGGCAAAATAGTCACTGACTACAAGGAGTTTACCTTTTAATGGGGGAGAGAAAGGGATCCTAAGCTTCAGAGCTGAAAGGGATATTGCACACCTTTCACCTCATGGTTTAGGAGAGGAATATAGGACAGAAATGACTTAGGAATTACAAATAGAAAAGCCTGGGATTTGAACAGGGGTCTTTGGGCTCCAACTTCATTGCTCTTTTTAGGGATCAACTTGGCTGCTTGACTATCATTTCCTATCTGTCTGGCCCTCCACCCTACTACTTGCTGAGCTAGTAGAGCATTTCACAAACATTAAAGCACGTTGCTTTGATGAGCCAAGCATCCCCTGAACAGCCTAATGATTGAAACTATCTGAAGGTGGAATGAGCTTGGTGGGAGGTAGAAGGCTCCTCCTTCCCATAGAGCTAACCACTGCACAATCCAGCTGCCTCCACCACTCCCAGTCTATTTCTTCTACTGATTCCTAAGATCCTTACTATCCTCAAACCGATTAAGCAATTTCGGAAAATCACACCTTCTCTTGAGTCATTTCTCAAAGGAAGGGAAGCTAGATGGTGGATAGAGCACTGCCCTTGGAAACAAGAGGACCTGAGTTCAAATGCAGCCTCAGATGGTTAATACATGAACTGTATGAGCCTGGGCAAGAAAGTGCCTCACATCAAAAAAAAAAAAAAAAAAAAAAAAAAGGAAGAAAGGGGCTGCCTGAGATGACCTCTCAGGTCCTAATCCCATGATCATATTGTCCTATGATCTCTACAATTCCTTCTCACCACAGCGTACATTCACGATATCCACATCCTTCTGCTCCTTCATCCCTAGTGGCTGCTTTTGGCTCCTAAGTTGGAGGTGAAAGTCATTTACCCATTCTGCTTGGGTAACTTTTCCCTTCCTTGAGGTGGACATCCCTCTAACTCACTGACAGGTTTGAGGTCCATCGGTTCCTGTGGTATATTCCTTCTGCTGAGATAGTTTACTGGAGTGTGACCACTATATGTACCAAACTCTGCTGGCCACATATGAGCTTCAGGGCCTTAGATTAGAAAACAATGTACCCATCCTGAATATGGTGGAGCTGGGTAAACTACTAAAAGAGGTAGTATGATATGGAGAAAAGAGGAATTGACTCTGGAATTGGAGGGTGTGAGTTCAAATCTTTTTTTTCCCCCCTTAGGTTAAACAGGTATAATTCTTCTAAGCGTATTTCCATATCTATCATGTTGCTCAAGAAAAATCAGATCAAAGTGCTTTTTGGGAAGCATGAGAAAGAAAAAAAAACAAGCAAACAACAACAATAACAAAAGGTGAAAATAATAAAATCCATGTTCAGTCTCCATAGTTCTATCTCTGGATGCAGATGGTTCTTGGAATTGCCTTGAATGACCTCATTGTTTGAAAAGATTCAAATTTATCATCACATAATCTTGTTGCTGTGTACAATAATTTCCTGGTTCTGATTACTTCACTTAACATCAGTGCATGTAAGTGTGCATTCAAATCTTGACTCTGATACTTTCCCATTATGTGACCTTATATAAGGCACTTCATCTTGCCTCAGTTTCCTCACTCATAAACAATGGATTCATTTCCTACTCTAGGTCTATGATTCTATGATGTTTCATCAAGAGCTCTATAAGACATTCTCTGCTAAGGCCTCAGAGGAAGGATGGAACAATGGAAAAAATATGGCACTTGGTTGGAGTCCAAACTCCATCTTTGACTTGCTGTGCCATTCTGGGTTAGTTATCTTCACTCACTGGGTTCTGATTCTTTTTGTATAGTGGAGAGAACTCTGAAGCCCCTCCCAACTTAACCCTTGATACTTGCTGGAATTCCCTAATTTATATGGAATGTTTAGTTATAAGGTTGGGATATTTTGAAAATTTGCTACTCCTCCACTTGTGGGCACTTTTTATGTTGATGAAAATGACAGTCCCTCCATGTCTTCTTTTTTAAAATTTATTTTATTTTAATTTTATTTTTGCTGAGGCAATTGGGGTTAAGTGACTTTCCCAGGGTCACAAAGCTAGGAAGTGTCCCTCCATGTCTACTTTTCTCTTGTCTTGACTTCCATGCCTAATTGACTCTTGTTCCCAACCTTTCAAAAAACTACTAGAAGCCATTTTCAATTCTATAAATACCAGGGACTTCACAGTGGATAGAACCATAGATTTTGAGTTCAAATGTCACTAGCCACTGGGACCTCCAGTTAAATGACTCATTTAAAGTCTTTCAATATCAATTTCCTAAATGATAGCTGTCACTCTACTGGGGATCAAGTGAGGGATCGTACTGGAAAATAACATTGAAATGATCATTTGGTTGCTGTTACTTAGAGGAGGTAGCAAAATTTAATAAATTAAGCGTGATTAGACCCACTGCGGGTCAACCAGGGACTTGTCCCTAAATCTCATTGCCAGGCAGACTCCCTAAATTTCAAAGATAATTCCAATTATAAAAATTCACCTCCCACTCCTAATCAGGAACCGGTTTCTGTTTTAATGTAGGAGGTCACATTTCCAGGGTCCTTATTTTCCAAGCAAGCAACAAATCCTCTTGGCTTTTGTGCCCCGAAGGGCATCTCTTAGGCTGGTTGGTAGTTAGGGAAATGGAGAAAATAAGATGGAAAAGAATAAAACTGTCTTGGGCAGGCTGTAGGCACAATGGAACACAAGAGCCTAGCTTTGCTCTGAGGCCTCTGACGTCAGGGCCATTCACTGCCAGATAATGGGCATTAGGTGAATGCACAGTGGAGAATAGACCAATTAATGCTGGAGTAGGGCAATGTTTAGAAAACTGATTGAGACTAATGGGCCCTGGAGCTTGAAGTGCTGGATTTCAGTTGGGTCCCCATTCTGGGCTTTCTGTACAAGGGGAGGAAGGAACAATTCATGGTCCTTTCTTTCTTCCTCCGCAGGAAGAAGGAGGAAATTGCTTTCATTTTCTTCACTGCTGTTTAGGCATTTTCAGGGATTATGATTGTGTTATTGTGTGTTTTTCCTAGCTAAGAGCCTTCATGGCTGTACCCCCCACCTCTTCCCTCCTCTGCCTCCCCCATCCAGAGCTTCTACTCTGGGCCTCTGCCAGGAGCATCCTGGGACCTGGCACAGAGTCATCCACAGGAAAAGGGGAGGCCTGTAAGGGGCGCTTTTGTCCCCAGGCTGGGTTCAAGGAATTGAAAACTAACTGAATCCTGGAAGAGCCAAGACATTCCATGAGGATAGACTCAATCCCTTCACAAGAGCTTAGATCTGAGATTGCTTTATCTGTGACCTGGAATGGCCTAGGGTCATAGATTTTAGAACCGGAAAGAATTTTCTCAACCATCATCATTTTACAGATGGGGAAACTGAGGCCCAGAGAATTTATGTGATTTATTAAGTCACACAAAAAGTAATGACCAAGAGGGCAGCTAGTTGGGGTAGTGGATAGAACACCAGTCCCTAAGTCAGGAGAACCTGAGTTCAAATCTGGCCTCAGACACTTAACACTTCCTAGTTGTGTGACCCAAGTCACTTAACTTCAATTGCCTCAGGAAAAAAAAAAGTAATGACCAAACTGAGAGACTCCAAATCTCCTAATCTTTCCAAGGCATCATGCAATTTTTTTCCCCCATCTTCTGGAACTGGACCACTCCCAATGCTATTAATATTTTTTTAGTCTTGGAAAGGACTTTAGAAATCACCTTCTAGACCAACCTCCTCTTTTCTCAGAAAAGGAAACTGAGGGCTGAAGTTTGGAGGTCTTTCTCTAAGGTCTAAGGAGCAAAAAGACATAGGTCTCTACCCCTATAAATTTAGGGAATGGCTGCCCCAAAATTATATTAAGTGGTATAGCCAGGATTCAATCCCATTATCTCTGACTGTAAATCGTATTCCCTTTCTACTTCATTGATGTTGTTTGAGGATTTAAAGCCAGAAAACTCTTTAGAAGTCATTTGGCCCAATACCTCCATTTTAGAGATGAGGAAAATTTCACTCCTGGTGCTTCCTACCTGGGCGAGGTTAAGCAAGTCTCTGACTTCAGCTTCTCCATTTATAAAAGGAGATTGGATGGGATGTCCTGAGGTCCCTTCCATTCTCAAGCTGTGATCCCTGAACTTATAGGGGTGGAGAGGTGCTCCTTAGACCTTAGAGAAAGACCTCCAAACTCAGGACACAAGCACTAGTGGAAGAGATAATAATGGCTAATAGTAATAGGTAGAATTTATATAATGCTTTAATACAATATTTAAAATGCACTTTGTGAATAGAAGAGGTAAGTGCTATTATTATCCCCATTTTACAGATAAGGAAATTGAGGCTAAGGCTCAGCCCACTGAGTCCAGGACTCTAGGAGGACACTACTTGGAAGGGAACAGAGCATTGTCAAGTCATGAAGGACCACTGTTGGGATGGAGTTGCTAGAGAAAAAAGGGAAAACTGTCTATGGTCTCAGCCTGCTAAAGGAGTACAAGTGCTGTGAGCACACTCTAAATTTCAGCATTATGGGAAAAAGCCTTTGTCACCTAGCTTTAGTTATATCTCTGTGTATAGGAGGCAGATCTGTGTGTGCAATTTAAGGACAGATCTTAAAGCCAGACTGCCTAGTTTCAGGATTTAAAATATTTCATGAAGATTTAATTAATGTGGAATAGTTGGTAAAGGCAATATAGTATAGGCAACATGGAGCTGCCCTTATAATCAGGGGGATTTAAATTCAAGTGTCCTCTCAGACACATAATGACAATTTCTCAATGCTCCAGCCAATAGAACAGGTACTGATCTGATAAATGACAGAGAGTTTAAGATGATAAATAGATAGACAGTAGAGAGAGAGATAGAGATAGATAGAGATAGAGACAAAGGGACAGAAAGACTGAAAGAGAGAGAGAGAGAAAGAGAGAGAGAGAGAAAGAGAGAGAGAGATGGTAGATAGAATAGAATAGAATAAATAGATAGACATATACTTTTTCAGTCTTTTGCTAATTTAGTTCTCTGAGGACAAGATTTTTTTGTTTTGTTTATTTGTTTTTTGGTCTTTATTTCCTCAGAATCTAACATGGTACTTTATAGACACACAGCAGGTGGTTAACAAATGCTTAAAATGAAGCATAGTGGATAGAGAATTGAAATTGGAGTCAGGAAGTGAGAGTTCAAATCCCACCTCACACAGTAGTTTTGGATTTCTGGGCAAGTCATAACCTTTGTCTGCCTTAATCATGGTTTCCTTCCCTAAAATGGGGATAGTAACAGCGTCTACCTCACAGGATTATTGTGAGTACCAAATGGTCATATTTCTAAAGTGCTTGGCACATAGTAGGTGCTTAATTCTTATTTCTTTTCTTAATGAATTGAATTCATCTTTTCACATTAGAATATAAGCTGTTGAAGACAGATGCTATCTCATATTTGTATCCTCAGTGCCTGGCACATAGTAAGTGCTTTTTCATCTATTCATCCATTCAAAATTTTTTTCTTTTATTTTTTTTCTCAGTAGCACATAGGGAGATGATAGTGAGCGGTTGGGTCAGATCTCCAGAGTGGATTCTAGCTTCATCCTGGGAGGTTGCAGTGATCTGGTACAGGAGCACAAAGTCTTATTAGCAATAATGACCCGAACCAGACACCGGAGCTGGTTTCCAAGTCCTGTATGTCTTAAAAAATTACCAGTTTAGGTGCTGCCAAGCCAAGATTAAAAGCAGCGGCCTGTGAAGGGGACTGGCACTCAACAACATCCATCTTTTTGCACGTATTAATATTGCCTGGGGAAGGGAGCTCCAGGCTTGTGACAGCTCTTTCAGACCAGCCCAAATTAAAGACAGAAAAAGTCCTTCTTCAGGCACCTGGTCTGTTCCCTTGGGGTCAGGACAGCGTTTGGTCCTGCCAGCCTGTTCTTACAAGTTCTGGAGCAGGCCAAGCAGGGAAAGCCAAAACTAAGCTTCCTGGATGGATAAAATCTCTGTGTGGCCAAGTCAGACATGAACATTTTTTAGAACTCCTATGGAATTCCAGTGATTGATCCTGGATGTCTTTAATTTTGAGAGGCACTTAAAAAATTACATTAACTCTGCTGAGATTTAAATTGTGAGTCAGTGGGAAAGAGCAATGAATTTGGAAGCTCCTTTTCGGGTTCCTTCTAGGTCTAGAACGATGCCCTCCCCCCATCGTGATCTGAGACAATGGTCTCCAATATTTGGATCAATTTGGCATGGTTTATAGCACCATGAGTTTCCAAAGCATTAACAGCCAAGTGGCTTTGGAGTTGTGCGTTTTCTGTGGTGTAGATGGAAAGATACTGGATTTGGGGATCAGAAGACCCTAGTTCATATCCCAGCTTATTATTATCCATGTGATGATGGAGAAAGTTGCTTCCTATCTCTGGGTCTGTTTCTTTTATCTATACAATCAGTATTATACTAGAAAAGCAGCTGTTCTAACGGGCCCCCGATCTCCAGAACTAGGGTAGCTCCAAATCATGCTGAGCAGAAGGCCAGGACATATATGGGGAAGCCCCAGGTGAGTCGGAAGCAAACATCAGCACCTGAGTTTGGGGTGGTCATGTCTCCTTTCCTGGTGGGGAGCACAATGGGATTTGAATTCAGAGCCAAAGAGGAGAGAAGAAGCCTTCATTCAGTCTGGCTAAATCATTTACTGAGTCCCTTCTTCCAAAGGATGTCATTGGGGTTACTAAAATTTCAGTTCAAGGATGATGAAGACAGCTTTTCTTGTTATCAAGAGCATTCCAGTGCCTTAAATTTCTTTAATAACTCCAGAGGCACTCTCTTTATCTGTCATATGGAAGCAATATGTTCCCTTTCCCATATGCGGCAATTATCCTCTTTGATTGAACCATGTGTAAAAATGTGCAAGGAACACACCAAATATCCACCTGGCCAATTTACATATTTTTTCAACATTTACTTTAGATATTGAGCCATGCATTTTACAACCATATTACATGGTGTCAATCAAAGAGACAGTAAATGGAAAATGTATTATTAGTCCAAATTTCTCTTGTACCCTTCCTCCCCGTGTCTGATATTTCTTTCCTCTGATATCATTAACCCGTCACATTGTAGTGAACTTGGCAAACAACTCATTTGGAGTAAAAGGCATTTCTGTGTTCCACCCCCAAGCTCTTTCTGTGAGGAAATTCTTGTGAAGCTCTCCTTCAAGCACTTACTAGCTCCATGATTCTGGGATTTTTACTTGGCTGCTGCCTGCCTCAGTTTCCTCATCTGTAATATAATAGTAGCACCTATCTCCCAGGGTGGTTGTGAGGATCAAGTGAGATAACTTGCATAAGTCACTTTACAAACTCTTAAAATGTGGTATCAATGCTAGAGATTATTACTCTGACACTGGGGCAGAGGCAGAATTTGGTCACTGAGTCACTGAGGCTGAGGATGAGGGTATGTAGGAATGGAAACCCTCAGGATGAAGATACTAGCATGGGGGGAGTTGAGAAATCAACAATAATTTAGAAAAAAGAGAAGTAACCTAGCTTACAACAAATACACAGAACCTAGATTTAGAGCATGGATTTCTCACCATCTAGTCCCCCCCTTCTCCTTCATGTACAGTTGAGGAAATGAGACCCAGGGAAGTTAAGAAACTTGGCCCAGAATTATAGAAGAATCGACTATGATAGGCAGGATTTGAATCCCTGCTCTTCTAACTCCCAAATCTATTCTTCTTTTCCCACTATACACATGTTGTTTGTCTTTTGTTCTCAAAAATAACCATGACATCAGGGAGGGGATGCCATGTCATGCAAGTAAATTGGGTTTAAGTGAGGGAGAGCTGGGCAAGGTCACCTGCCTCACTTTCCCCTCCAGAACCATCTGGGTTTAGTGGCCAGATCGAGATCAGGATGACTGGAGATTGCTCTGCACTATACCATACTGGCTTCTTAAAGGAACATTGGAAAGGATATCAAGATATCCAATTTCTAACCATTGCTCTACCTTGAGTGAATTCTTTCCTTTCTCCAGGCTTCAGTTTCCCTAAATGTCAAATGAGGAAGTTGGACTAGCTGTTTCCTAAAGCTGTTTCCAACTTCAAATCTTAGGATGCAGTGATGGCCAAGTTCATTTTAGCTCTGGAATGCTCATTCATCCCAGACTCCTTTGGGTCGCAGGTACTCAGTTTGCCCCTGAAAGGTCCATTTGTAAGGTCTTCTAGAGAAATTGGTCTGACCTTTAGGGCGCTGGTATTTAGTCTTTCTTGGACCTGGAACTTTTTCCTTGCAAAATGAAATTTCCTGCTGATTCTTCCCTGGAGAAATCTCTTAGGGGTGGAGATGACTGACTCCTCAGTGGGTTTGTCTCAACCTCTCAAGCAATTTTCAAAGGTTTTTGGGGTCTACAAAACCCCCGAAGAATTTGGCATGGAGCGGCTTCCCCCCTTCATTTCTAAACCCATGGGCAGATTAGGAGAAATAGAATCCGTATGTTTCTGATTCATTTACACTTAACTCATCAAAATGTTCTTTTTTTATGAGCTATTTGATGTCCAGAAAGCCTTTTGAGTCTCTTTTATAAGCCTTTTAAAGACTTTTCTTTTAGAAACAGGCAGTTACATTTTGCCAAGAATAAACAAAGTTGAGCCTCAAGAGTAAGAATCTGGCCAACTAGCCCAGCAATGAGGGGCAAGGTTTCGACGTTGCCCCTTCTCCACCCCTGACGCCTTCTTCCATTTCTCTTTCCCTAGTCTTTGGCTTCCTCTAAGTCTTCCTTCAGTCCCCCATTGGCTGATGTTACCTCAGCTCTACATCCTTGGACCCTTCACCCCCATGTCCTTCTTACACAAGCTCTTAGAGCTGAGAGTCACCCCAGAGGCCACCTAGCTCAGTAGTTCTCAGCATTTTTGATCCCAGCACTCCTTGATACTCTTAAAAATCATTGAGGACCTCCTCTCAAGTGCTTTTGTTTCTATCTATTGATCTCTTCTATATTTAAAATGAAGATATCTAAATATTATTATAAATATCATTTTGCCTGGAGGCCCCCTTCAAAAGGAGAGCCTCAAAGGTCCCTAGAGCACATCTTGAGAATTGATGACTTCTGGACTAAGCCATACTCCAAAACAAATCCTCCTCGTAAGACCTATGATAAGTGGTCATCCAGTTCTTTGCTAAAAATCTCCAAGGAGGAGGAACCCACCCATTTAAAGGTGAGCCATTATGCTTTTGGACAACTCTAATTGTTAGGAAGTTTTTTCCCTCCTATTAAGCCTAAATGCATCTTTCCTCCTTTTCCACCCACTGTTCTTTATTTTGCCTTCTAGGGTCAAGTGGAACCAAGCTGAACTCTTTCACAGGAGAGTACTTCATGGAATATTCTTGATCCCCTTGTCCTCACAAGCCAAGATCTACATGTCTCCCCTGGCTGTTGGGGAAAAAATTAGTTGGGGTCAAGCCTTGAAGTTGAAATAGAATATAAAATCAAATAACAACACCATAATAATGGCCTTCAGAATCTTGAAGCTGGAAGTGATCTCAAAAGTCATCTAGATTCAATTCACACATGGACAAGAATGGCTTCTACATCATCACCCGCGTGAAGCCCTTCAGTAATCCAGCTGGAAGAGGTTCAGGGAAGGAGAGTCAATTACATTTGCATCATCATGTGCTTGACAATTTCCCAAATGCTTTTCCCATCTTTTGCTCCATGGAATCTGGCCGTCCTCCATGATTGAACACTTTATGGTTGGTGAAACATTTACACATGTTATATAAGTCCTCATAACAACACTGTGAAGTAGGTATTATTATGCCCATTTTACAGATGAGAAAACTGAGAGGTTGAATGAGTTGCTCTGAGTCACATAGCTAATGAATATCTGAGGTGGGATTCTAATTCTGATGGTGATTTCAAATCTGATATTTTTAATATATAGCTGCTTCAGCATACTTAGACAATACTAATTATTTTCTGTATGCTTGTGTATGTTCATGTGTATTTCTCACCTTAGTGCTTCAATGAAGCTGTAATCTAAGTCACTTAATCTCCCTGGGACTCAGTTTCCTCATGTATAATTTGAGGTTAATCCATGAGGTCCTCTTCAGCTCTAATTTTGTGAACTGTGATGCTTATTTCAGACTTTGTGGTCCCAGCATTTCTATGTTCCTGGCATGAAGAAGATGCTTAATATGTTCTTACTAACTGGACTGATGGATGATTGATCTTCAGTCAAAGGTTATTACACCTCTGGAGTGTAATATCCTCTTCTTTAAAATGGGGAGTTTAATTTCCTTATTTTCCCAGGATATATGGGGTGGGCAAGAAATGAAAGGGAGAAGAAGACATCATTGTGCTGTGATCTGTACATTAGAGCAATGATTTCCCACAGCATCTATTCAAATCTATCTATCTTTGTCTATCTTTCCATTCATTTATCTATCCATCCATATCTCCATTTATTTACCTCTCTACCTACTTACCTACTATCTACCTATCCCTTTATTCATTTATCTATCTAATTATTTATTCATCTGTCTGTACATGCATATAAACACATAGCATATATATATTCCTCTGTACACATATATGTGTATAATTTAAAAATATATTCTGTTTTGATAATAATGTAAATTTCTCCTATATTCTTTCACACCATACTTCTCACCATTGAAACATATTGAAGAAATACATTGGGTGCCTTAATGTTAGGAGAAAATTGGGCAAATGTTGGCAGTTGGAAAGTTGTATATGGGGAGCCGCCATCTTTTTGAAAATGGTTATTAATATCTTTTATTTTTTATAAAACTTCCCTCTTTATCCCTTCCCTTCTCCCACTCTCACGAAACCATCCTTATAACAAGTCATTTACATTTCTCCTTCAAACCCCCCCCCCCGCCAGGCCTGCCCCCCAGCTTTTGGCTTCATGACAACTTATAGGGAATAACAGTTCCCTGGAAGAGAGACAAAAAGGCTCCCCATGCTCCTGTGAAATATTAGCTCTTTGACTTTCGAGAACATGGACCCTTGAGGAAAGAGACATAAGACAAGAGAAGGGAACAGAGTCTGGGAAAATGACATCTTTTTATGGATGCCATTAGGAGAAAACAGATGAGCTGTGGAACAACATTGCAACAAAGTCAAAAGAACAATGCTGGGCACGGACCTATTCTTTCCAATTCTGGGGGCTCTTCAATAAACGCCTTATAACCGCTAATGATGATAACAAGACTAAATGAATAGGGACAGATTAATTCACTGGGCATGAGCAATGTGACTATTATTCCCCACTTAAGGCACCGAAATCCTGTGTTTCCTTAGACAGAAGAGGGAGTCCCTTAAGATAGTAAAGGGGGACCAAGAATCCAAAATGATTGAGTGGTTTGAGCAACGTCAGACAGTAGTTTCAGAGACAGGTCTGGGGATGAGAATAGCAGATTCTGGGAACGCTCCCCGATTCTCTGCTTGGCCCGAGGCAAAGATTTTTAGCCAGCTCGCCTGTTTTTCCTTAGAAGGAACAAATACAATGGAAAGAACATTGGTTTGGGTGTAAAGGAACATGGGGTTGAAATCTGGCCCTGCCACTTAATACCTGTGTGATTCAGGGCATATCACCTCACCTTCCTCGGCCTCAGTTTCTTCCTTTGGGGGTGGGGAGGGTTGGATGAGAAATTGTTCAAGTCCCTTCCAGCTCTGACTTTATGCTCTTGTGATCCTAAGAACACAGAAATGTGTTGACTTACTCTGTTTTCCTGTTTGCAATGATGTTTAATTTGGGAAAATGGCAATGTATCAATTCATTAAATCCAGGGCAGCCTGGATTTGGTTTTAGGAGTTAGAGAGCCAATAAAGGGAGATGAAATGAGTCACTCACTCTTCTTTCCATTTTCTCACCTTTCTAGGAGAACCTGGAATAGAGAATATGGAAATGTAGCTCTGTGTTGGCCATTCCACACCTTGAATACTGGACTCAATTTTGAGCAGGTTACTTTTTATGAAAGCCGTATATTAGCAAACTGGAGAGAGTCTAGAGACGGGCAGCTAGGATTGAGAAAGGCACCTAGATCACATCATAGGATTTCAAATGAATTAATATTTGTAAAGTGCATAGTACTGTACCTGGCACACAGTAAGTGCTATATAAATGTGTATTCCCTTCCCTGAGCTAGTGGGACATGATAGTTACTTTCAAGTACTTGAAATCTTGTTATATGAAACAAAGATCAGTCTTGTTTTGCTTGACCCCATCATGCTGAACCAGGAGCAACGAGTGAAGGTTATAACTAGATGGCATCTGAGATCAGTCAACAATCATTTATTATGCACCTACTATGTGTCAAGAAACATGGGAAAATAAACCAAAATGTCTAATGGGGGAGAGAACATGTAAATAAACAAGAAATACAGGATAAATGAGTAATAATCAACAGAAAGGGATCAGAAAATGCTTTTTTGTAGAAGGTGGGAATTTAGGTAGGACTGTAAGGAAGCCACTAAAACTAAAAGACAGAAATGATGAGGGAGAGCTTTTCAGGGATGGGTCCCTGTCAATGCAAAAGCCTGGAGCTGGGAAATGGAGTATTTTATGCTGGGAAAAGGAAGGAGACCAGTAAAATTGGATAACTTGTTCACTTTTTTTTGTCATATCCTACTCTCCATGACCCCCATTTGGGGTTTTATTGGCAAAGATACTGGGGTGGTTTGCATTTTCTTCTCCAGATCATTTTATAGATGGGGAAACTGAGGAAAATAGGGTAAAATGACTTACCCAGGATCACATGGCTAGTGTCTGAGGTCAGGTTTGAGCTCAGGAAGACAATTCTTTGTGATTCTAGACCTACCTTCCTGCCAGTGAATCATAGGTCTTATCTAATTTTGAGAGTCGCTGATTTTTTGGCGTAGTAGAGATTGGAATGACTGTATCTTTCAGGTCACTTCAAAGGCTGCCGTGATTTTCATCTTTGTTCTTTGAGGTCACAGATGGGGTACCTCCAGAAGGGATCTTCAAGTCACAATTCTGCTGTGGTATTCTCACATCTCCTTCTAGAAGCTCCTTCCCAACCTTCTTTTTCTGCACTTCAGTTTTAGCCTCTGTAAAATGAGTGGGCTAGACTTCAAGAACTTTGAAGATTTGCTCCTAATATAACATTCTATGCTCTAAAGGCTCTTCCAGATTTTATATTTCCCTTTCAGCTCTGATATTCTATGTAAAAGGTTTCTTCTTGTGCTAAAATTTTACTTCGTAATGCTTTCCTAATGCTAACATTCCCCTTTTTAAGGCCCCTCCCAGCTCTGACATTCCCTATACTAAGGAGTCCTCTCAGCTCTGACATCTCCTATTCTAAGGACCCTCCCAACTCTGAAATTCCCTCTTTCAAGGCCCCTCCCAGCTCTGACATCCCCTGTTCTAAGGATATCCCAACTTTCAAACTCCCTGTTCTATGGTCCTTTTCAGTTTTGACATTCTCTCTTTTAAGTTTTCTCTCAGATCTGGCATTCTAGGTTCTAAATTTCCTTCTCAGGCTGATATTCTAGGCTCTGTGATCTTTTCTAACTCTAATTTTGCATTCTTCTAAATTCTAAAGCCCAATTCACCTTATTTTTTCTATTCTAGGGAATGTAACCAATTAAATTAAAATAAATCCAGCAGACATTCATTAAGTACCTACTATGTGTAAGTTCTTGTACTAAGTGTTGGAAAACAGAGACCAATAACAAAAACAAGAAAACTTTTGTTCTCAAGGGAGTTCACATTTTTCAAGGGAAGGGATCTGGGCATGAAGGAATAAAGTCTATAGAAATTATTGAACACCAAGGTTCAGCATAAAGGAAATTATAGGAAAAATATCACTCTAGAACAGGATGATTCAAGTTCAAATTCTGGCTGTTACTTCAAGGTACCTGTAAGATTTTGGGTCAATCCATTAATCATTTTTGGAACATTGAGCTTTTGAGATCATAAGACCTCCAACTCAATGGTCCTATTACAAACATCCATCGAATAATTTCTTCTTTCCCCCCCTCCCTCTCTCCTTCTTAGAAAGAGATAGAGACAATAGTAACATCTCTCAGCTCAAAGACCAAGCATGGTTGTGTGGCTCCATTGAGATAAGGTACATAAAATGCTTTGCAAATTCTTCAGTTACTAAATAACTACTCCATAAATTAGATTTGAATCTACTTGGGTAGATCACTGAATTTTTGTGGGCCTCAGTTTACTTACCTGTAAATTAAGGGAATTAAACTAGATGATTTCTAAAGTGGAAATGAAGCTCAATTCTGACTCTCTCTCTTACTACCTATATAATCTTGAGAAAATCAACTTATCTTGTGGAACCTCCATTTCCTCATCTTTAAAAAAGGGACAAGGAATCAAAGGGAGAAACCAGTCCCCTTAAAAAAGAATTAGGGAAGAAAGGTGATCGAATTGCTCTTGTGAGTGAGCAGCAGCAAGCGTAAATGTGGAGGGTGTCCCAGTCACGGCAAATAGAAGGCAGCAGCCGAGTTGCTCACAGGGATGGGAGCAATCCTGGAGCCCTGGAAAAGAAAGCTTTTATTTTATTTTAATTTTTTTTGCCAGAAAGTCCTGCTCAAACAAATGTGCCAAGGTATTCTGAACGTCTTTTGCATAAACGGATAGTTAATGATATAAACACGAGGGATTCAATGACACAGTTTGTCTCATCTTATTAAATCCTGGAAAGGCAGCCAGAGGCTACCAAGACTACCATATGATATAATCAGTCCAAAAACAAATGGGAAAAACAAGTTCTTGTGGAGACTGGAGGAGATAGGAAGAAGCGATAAAGGACCGGGATGGTCATCATACTAACAGCTGACATCTTTATGGTGCTTTACCTCTACTCTCTTCCTTTGTGCTCACACAATTTCAGGCCTAGTCCTACTCACTCTTTTTAAGGGGCTCTAGACTTACTCACATCCAGTCAGATCCTTAGAGGCCTGACAGTGGGGGCAGTGGATGGATAGTAATCAGATCCAGCCAGATCCTTAGAGGCCTGATAGTGGGAGACAGTGGATGGACAGTAGTCAGATTCAGTCAGATCTTTAGAGGCCTGAGAGTAAGGGACAATGAATGGACAATGGTCAGATCCAGCCAGATCCTCAGAGGCCTGAAAGTGGGAGATAGTAGATGGATAGTAATCAGATCCAGCCAGATCCTTAGAGGCCTGACAGTGGGGGCAGTGGATGGACAGTGGTCAGATTCAGTCAGATCCTTAGGGGAATGACAGTGAGGGACAGTGGATGGACAATGGTCACATCCAGCCAGATCCTTAGAGGCCTGAGAGTAAGGGACAATGAATGAACAATGGTCAGATCCAGCCAGATCCTCAGAGGCCTGACAGTGAGGGACAATGAATGAACAATGGTGAGATCCATCCAGATCCGTAGAGACCTGACAGTGGGAGACTGGATAGACAGTGGTCATATTTAGTCAGATCCTTAGAGGTCTGACAGTGAGGGACAATGAATGGACAATGGTCAGATCCAGCCAAATCCTTAGAGGTTTGACAGTAGCTTTGGAGTCAAAGGAATCTTCCCTTAGTCTCTTACTAGCTCTAGGACATTAGACAAATTGCTTTAGTTTCCTGGGCTGCAGGTTCCACACGTGTAAAGTGAAGAGATTAGATTAGATAACCTCAGACTTCTCTTCCAGCTCTGAATCTATCTTCCTTTTATAGATTTCTCTCTTTGGCTTATTCCCCAGTCTCAGTTTAACCACCAAAATGAAGCTTGAGTATGTCTGTGTTTGAGACAGGGTCCCAACTCTTGCTCAACACTCAGTGTACAATTCTTCTGAGAGAGTAGGGGCTTAGACCTTGCCCCAATGAATGTAATCTATAAGGTACAGATAGCTCATTTGAATCTATCAACCCATAAAAAGTAAAATGCATGTAAATATATCTGTTATTAATTTAAAAGGAAGGGATGCTACATGTATATCAGGTATGGGACAGACAATTTTATCCACTACACTATGCACACAGCTAGTTGGCTCAAGGAATAGAGTGCTGGAGCTGGCCTCAGGAAACCTGAAGTTCAAATCTAGCCTCATACATTTACTAGCCGTGTGACCCTAATCAAGTCACTTTATCTTGTTTGCCTCAGTTTTCTGACCTGTAAAATGAGCTGGAGATGGAAATGGCAAACTATTCTAGTGTCTCTGTCAAGAAAACCCAAAATGGAGTTACAAAGTTGGACATGAGTGAAAACGATTGAACAAATGCAAAATAAATGACCACTAATAATCAAATACAAATTAAACCAATTCTGAGATTACACCTCATATCCATTAGATTGGAAAAATGACAAAAGAAGAAAATGACAAATAGTAGAGGGATTGTAGAAAGAAAAGAGGTGTGCTAATGCATTGTTGGTGGAGTTGTGAATTTGTCTAGACATTCTGGAAAGCAATTTGGAACTGTGTCCAAAAAGATCAGTAAACTATGTATTCTCTTTGAACCAGAAATGTTACTTTTTAGGCTTATACCATAAAGAGATCAAAGACTGAAGGGAGGGGCCCATGTGTAAAAGCATATTTACAGTAGCCCTTTTTGTGGAGGCAAAGAACTAGAAACTATATCCTTATGCAAAAGATATTCTGAGTACTTTTTTTTTTTTTTTGAGTAGAACATTCTGGCAAAAATGGCTTTCTTTTCCAGGGCTCCAAAGCTGCTTCCTTCCCTTAGGGTTCAATGGTGGGAGATGGCCTGAATAAAATATGGAATATGATGGAATACTATTGTCTTATAAGAAATGAGAGAAACAGTTTCAGAGAAGTCTGGAGAGGTTTGTATGAGTCAGAGAGAGCAGAACCAGAACAATTTATGTGATAACAAAACATTGTGAAGATAACTAATTTTGAAAAACTTTAGAACACTGATCAATGGAACGACCCAGTTCAATTCTGGGGGACGAAAGACAAAAATTGCTATTTACCTTTTGTCAGAGGGGTGATGACTCAAAATGCAGAATAAAACTGAAAGTTTTCCATGGTCCCATAATTAGCAAGAGTCTGAGGCAGGATTCAAATTCAGGTCCTCCTGATTCTATCCATTACCCCTTCTAGCTGCTACTAGTCTTCTTGGTAGGCTAGTAATGCTTCTTCTTTCTTTAAAAGGCAATCCGAGGGCCGGGTACCCCACAGTACAGCAGGGGAGGAGTAGCTCTGGCCTCCATGGAACCTCTTTATGCCATGTTTAAAAATAAAATCCTGCTTTTTTTTCTTTTTTCCATTCTATCAGGCCTTCCTCCAGCCTCCTGAGTTGGACATCCCAGACGAGATGTCACCTTTTCTCCACTTGTTGGCAGGGACTCATGCTGGGAGCTCAGAAATGCTAAGTGTAATCCAAGCTGGGATGTGGAAATCCATCTCCTCCCTGTCTCACAGGAGGCCAGAACCTCATCTCCTTGCCTAAACTTTTAGTTTTTGGCACCCAAGGAACTGGGAGAAGAGTGGGGCCCTTTTGTTTGGATTCGAGGGCCCATTGCCAGAGGAATGGAGTCCAAGGCTCTAGGTCTTCAGCCCAGTTAGATTCTGAGATTTACTATACTGATTTAAGAAAGGGAAAAAAAATAGCAACTAGATTCACCCTGGAACTAAAATTTGGTAACTGTCTGTAGTCTCCTAACCCTCTAGGCCACAGCTTGGTCCAATTACGAAAAGCCTTTGGAATATTTAGGATCAGGTGCAATAGAGAGAAAGATTCTTTGGGCAAAGATAGGACCAGATCTCACCTCCGTGGCAGAAAGCAGTGACCTTGGCCAAAGGGGAGGGGGATCACAGTGACTTTATTAGCTGCTGCTGCCTGGCTCCTAGGCTTCCTGCTTGGACCCCATGGAAATTTAATCAGTTCTTGGAAGGAAAAGCAGGGGAGGTCTTGGAAGTAAGAGTTTTGGTGGTGTTCAGAGAAGGGGGTGATGTTAGCCAGGAACTGCCATCATTAAACACCCCAATGTGCTTTTCAGATTATAACAGAGATTTTGGATTTAGTGGTCTGCCCATTCACAGTCTGTGTCATTAAATTCTGCTGACCCCCAAAGTCTCTCAAGTATTCCAGAGATGACGATGATGATAATTGATATTAATAATGAGAGCTGACATTGCCTTATTATGTATATGTGTATACATCTATGAATACCCATATGTATTATATATATATGCTTTATAATGTCTGTATGTATGAAAATATATATATATTTGAGGTGATTAAAAAAAAACAGGACAGTACCAGCTCTGAGACTGTATGTCCTCCATACAATATCATTTTTGAATTACTCCTCTCCCTGAGAAGTACCTAACCAGTGTATCACAAGATAACACACACTCCATTAATCTCCCTCCTAGACTGGTCCTGTGTAGCTTGCTGGAAAATCCAATATGGAGCACAAAGACTAAGCAGAGTCATTCCTTTGGAGAGCCCACATCTATCTCAGCAGCAAATTATTAGATAACTAAAGTTTTCCTAGTCACAGGGAAGGAAGACAACCAGCCAGCTATATGCAAGATCTGGCCGTTGCCTGCTATGTCCAGTTTTGACCATCATCTTTCTCTCTGCTTGTCTGTCTCTGTCTCTCTCTCTCTTTGTCTTAGTCTTTCTCTCTCTGTCTATCTCTGCCTCTCTCTCTGTTTCTCTCTCCCATTCCTTCTTCCCTCTATCCATCTCTCTGTCTCTCTCTGTCTCAGTCTCTCTCTTTCTATCTCTGTCTCTCTGTTTCTCTCTCCCCTTCCTCTTTCCCTCTATCCATCCTTCTGTCTCTGTCTGTCCCTCTGTCCCTGTCTATCTCTGTCTTTGTCTCTTTGTCTCTCTCTCTAACTGTCTCTGTCTATCTCTTTGTCTCTGTCTGTCTGTCTCTGTCTCTGTCTTTTTCTGTCTCTCTCCCCTCCCTCTCTCAGTCTCTCTTTCTCTCTGTCTCTGTCTCTCCCTACCCCTTCCTTCCTCTCTCTCTCTGCATCTGTCTCTCCCTTTGTCTGTCTCTGAATTTTTCTTTTTGTCTGTCTTGTCTCTGTCTGTCTCTGTCTCTCTCCCCTTCCTCCCTCCCTCTATCCATCTCTTTGTCTCTGTCTCTGTCTCTGTCACACACACACACACACACACACACACACACACACACACACACACACAACTCCACTGCTCCTGCCCATTCTTCATCTGGGGCAGCCCTTGCCCCTTCAGAGGCTGGGAGCTGATCCCCAGAAGCCAGCAGGACAGTTGAGAGGGCAGGGCAGCGCTGGCCATCCCTTGCCGATGGACTACTTCTCCAGTCCCTGGGAACAGAGAGCTGGCCAACGGGAGCTATGTGTGGTCTCATGGCCCGTCCAATTCCCCTGTTCTATTTGGCAGGCGGAGGGGAAGAACAGAACTAGGTTTGGGCCATTTAAAAAAAAAAAGATGTTTTCTGAGAGGTGGGGACAGAGGGAGGCAGAATCCACTCTGGAGTTGGTATTTTTCCTTTTTAAACAAACCGCCCGGCTTTTAAGATCTTCAAAATCCCATTAAAGGCTTTTACCCCTTCATAGACTGGAGGCGTTTGATGAAAGCTGGTGAAGGGGGAGGGAGAAGATAATGGGGCCTCTGAGAGTATCGTCAAGAGGCCTTCATTTCTGCTGTCTCCCCTCCTGGTAATGGCGTTGGATGTAAACACTGCTCTGGTGAACACTGGAGAGTGATTACAGGCTGGCTGGGGAAGGAGGAAGTATTTTCAAACCACAAGGAGGAATGTGGCTCTTTGAAGGAGCTGGGCATTTTTTTTTGGCCCCCCTCCATGAGCCCCCCTCCCCCAGCCCTCCTGCCTTTCCCAACTGTTCTCCCCACTGGCCCTCTCTTTCTATAAACACAGTGACAGAAAGGAGACCTGGGCAAATCTGTTAAACATTTTAAGCACAAGTGGAGTTGGCAGTTGTCTCACTCGGCAGGATATGCGAGCCGAGGCTAATAACTTCGTAATGGGCCTTTTGTTTTTGTCTGTGGAGCTGATGGGGAGGGAGGGGAGGGCATGGGGCTGGGACGAGGGAGGGAGCAGGCTCCCCATGCCCCGAAAGGAGCCATGATTCCCAACCCAGTAGGCTCCATGGGGTCAGCCATGCTCTTGATTCTGCAGAGCCGCCCAACCATGAGCTCTCCATCTGTGGCTGGAGTCTCCCCACATCTTTAGAGGGACCCGAGGTACCACACGTAGGGCAAAATCTCCCCGCCCTGCTGCAAACTTCCAGTTCGCACTCTTTCATTGGTTCCATGCGTAGAATTCCCAGTGACGTCAATAGGGTTCCATATGCAAAACACGTGGGGCCCAAAGCCCAGAGAAGGGCATGGGGGAGACTGGAGCGGGCTGCTGGGCGACTCCTGCTGCCTGTTTTACTGTCTTAGCCTCCAGCTTAGGACCTTGGAACTCTCATGTTCTTAATTCTGATCCACTCTAACTTTGGTAGAATCCTAGAGCTAGAAAGAAGCAACTGCAGACAATCATAGGGTCTAACCCTGGCCTTTGGCCTGGTGGATGTCCAAGCCTTCTTTAAAGCACTGCAGATGTCCCTTCTCTTCCTGAGGGATCTCCAGGGACAGAGACTACTGTCTTCTGTCACGGTTCATTCCAGGGCTTTGTGTCCCCCATGTTTTTGTGTGCATACAGCCTGTACATATGTATGTCTACACACATTAATTAAAAACACACCATAATATATTCATGTAATAAATAAAAATAATAGCTATCATTAATATGATGCTTTATGATTTTCAAAGAGCTTCACAAATATTCTCTTTGTCTCTCGACAATTCTGTAAAGTAGGTGCTATCATTATATTCATCTTACAGATAAGGAAACTGAGTCAAAGTTCATTGGTTTTCACAGATTCACACAGCTAGTAGGTATCAGAGGCAAGATTTTAACTTAGATCTTATTCATTTGAAATCAATCCCTCTATCCTCTGCTCCAACTGGCTGCCTCTATTTTATGGTGTCCAAGCCCCTTAACTAAATTTCATATCCCTCCATTTAAAGATAAGGATCTTATACTTCTTTGCATCTCCCACGCCCAATATAGTGTTGTTAGTCACACAGGTAGTATTTAGAATGTTTGTAAATTCAGTTCAATTAAACAAACATTTATTAATGCAGGATCTGTAAAATGAAAAAGAAATTGAGAACTATTTTAATATGTTTCCCTTTTAATCATATAGATTTTATTTTATGCCTTTACAATATTATTTTGGGATTAAATGAGTTTAGCTATTTATTATGTATGATGTATGTATATATATATGTATATATATAATATATATACAGGCATATATGTGCAGTGCAGCTGTAGAAATATACTCACACATGTGTGTCACATATATGTACATGTGTACCCATGACTATGTGTGTATAAGCATACAGGCATATATGCATGTATATATACACAAATATATACATACATATGTGTATATATATATTTATAGAGATTTTGCTCTGTGCCCAGGACTGTGCTAAAAAAATTCATGTATGTATATATGAATTTTTTTAGCACAGTCCTGGGCACAGAGCAAACTCTATATAAATCTTAATTTCCTTCCTTTGTTCCAGGAGGGGTCCATGGGCTTCTCAGATCTTCAAAAGGGTTCATAACACACCAAAAAAAAAAAAAACCAGTCTAGAAGCCCTGCATTAAAGACATACTTGGAAGACATTGTTGTAGTGGCTTGGAAATGTGCCAGTCTCTGAGGATATAAAGACAAAAATGAAACCGTTCCTGCCCTCAAGCTGTTTACAATCTACTCGTGATGCTTTTACTTATCATGAAAATGGCAGCTCCTACAACTGCTTTCTTCTTTCTGTCTAGCCATTCTTACTCTTGCTTCAACTGCTGCTCACTTTACCCCTCTCCAGTTGCTAGGGCATTGGGGGTGGGGTAGTAGGCAAAGTGCCACCTTTGGAGTCAGGAACATTTGTCTTTCTTTGACACATCCAAACTGAAATGTAGGCAGCTCCACTAGCCATCTCTGATCATCAAGCACCTGAGGGCAGAGTCTCTCCATTCGTTTTGTCTCCAGGACCTAAAACAGTGTCTCAAGCACAGCAGGCACTTAATAAATCCTTACTGGTTGATTGTTTGATGAATTGCAGGAGAGTGGCTGACCTGCATTGGTAGAAGGAAATTTTCTCACTGGGAATTCCCTATGTCAAGGAAATCACAAGGAAATTGGAGTCCAAATTCTCTGTCTCTGTCTTTCTCTCTCTCTCTCTCTCTCTCTCTCTCTCTCTCTCTCTCTCTCTCTC
>JAJPUD010000348.1:498698-527340 GCA_023553655.1 Myrmecobius fasciatus
TAGTAGTAGTAGTAGTAGTAGTAGTAGTAGTAGTAGTAGTAGTAGTAAGTGGTAGTAAGTAGTAGTAATAGTAGTAGTAGTAGTAATAGTAATAGTAAGTGGTAGTAAATAGTAGTAATAGTAATAGTAGTAGTAGTAGTAAGTAGTAGTAATAGTAGTAGTAGTAGTAATAGTAACAGGTAGTAAATAGTAATAGTAGTAGGAGTAGGAGTAGTAGTACTAATACAGTAGTAGTAATGTATTACTACTAACACTAGTAGTAAAAGTAGTAGTAACGGGGCAGCTAGGTGGCAAAGTCGATAGAGCATCAGCCCTGAAGTCAGGAAGACCTGAGTTCAAATGTGGTCTCAGACACTTAACATTCCCTAGCTGTGTCACCCTGGGCAAGTCACTTAACCTCAATTGCCTCAGCAAAAAGCCAAAAAAAAAAAAAAAAAGTAGTCGTAACAACACTTCTCAAGGTTGTAGTGAAACTCAAATGTATTAACATTTGTAGAATTATCTGCAAATCTTAAGGCACTATATAAATGCTAGCTATTATTATTAATTATTGTCTAATCCAATCCATCTATTAAGAAACATTTAAATATTTTACATAGATTTTTATTTCTGTCTTTTATTTTGTTTCATCATCTCTAGCTTCCTACCCCCCATTTCCCACAACAATGCATTTTATTTAAAAAGAAAGGGAAAACTCTCTTAGCAAAACCAGTGCAACATATGGGGAAAATAAATACTTTTGCCCCCTGCAAAGTTCCATAATCTCTACAAGGGATGGGGAGAGGGAGATGACTTTTCAAATCTCTGTTGTGAGATCAAGTTTTAATAAGCATTTATTAAAAGCCCTGAATTAAGTGCTAGAGATACAAAGACAAAATCAATATGGTTGATTGCCCTATAGAAGCTGACATTATATCTGAGTAGGTAACATGTCTATAGATAAGTCTTTATACAACATAGACAAAATGAAGATCAGGAAATTTGGGGAGGGAGCAGCCCTTTTCTCTTTTGGCTTGTTCCAAGAGTTAACAAGCTTTTTCTGTGTCAAGCCTAAAGTTGATCCTTGTGACTTCCACCCATTTGGCCTTGGTTTTCTATTCACCTTAGAGCCCCAAGAAAAAGTCAAATTTCTCTTTCATATAACATTCCTTCAAAGACTTGATGACAGCTCTCAGCTACCCATCTGAGAAGACTCTTCTCCAGAATAAACAGGTCCAATCCTCATGTGACAAAGACCCAAAGTCCATCACCATTCCCAGTTGTTCACTTCGGGAGTGGATTCCAGTTTATCAATGTGGCACTCAGGACTGAGCACAATCCTCCAAATGTGGCTCCTTTCTCTTCCTCCCCCCTCTTTTTCTCTCCCCTTTTTTTCTCTCTCCTTCCTTTCTTCCTCAATTTCTCTTTCTCTTCCTCTCTCACTCTTTCTCTCCCTTCTCTTTTCTTCTTTTTCTCTTCCTCTCTCTCTTTCTATCCTCTGTCTTTACATCTCTGTCTCTCTCTCCCCTCTCTCTATGTGTCTCTCTGTCCATGTCTCTGTCTCTGTCTTCTCTCTCTGCTCCCTCTCTTCCTCTCTCTTTCCCTACCTCCTCCCCTCTCCTTTTCCATGTGGATGACTATAGATAAATATTAAAATCCCTTCTCACACCACCTGCCTCAATACAAACACATCTATTACTCTTATATAACAAAAATAATCCCAAAGAAAGATGATACCAGCCATCAGTAATAATAGCCAATGCTCTTAGAGAACGTTAAGATTTGCAGTCCTTAACTGGAATACCTCCAGTAACATTCTAGAGCCAGCTCCAACAGACTCAGAAGAGCCCATTGTTAAATTTCCGGTGTGAACATTTTCATCTCTGAAATTAATTAACACTGCATTACAGCTTGATTTATTTATTTATTTTTATTTTTTAGCCTGAAGAAAATAATGGGGAAAATGTTAATAATGCATTTTGAACCTAAAAGTGTGATGATGCAACACATTTTGGAGGGAGAGTAGATTTTTAAACATTCATCAGCAGTCCTTTGAGTGTGCTACGGGCATGATTATCATCCCTTCCTTCTTCATCTGTACCCCGGAACCTGGGCTTCCTTGCATTTTCTGTGGGAGATCAATCCCCATTCTCTCATTTTCTACTGCTTTCCCTTACAAAAATTATCTGCTATGTATTTTACATATATCTATATTGTTTCCCTCATTAAGAACACAAGGGCAAAGACCCTTTTCACTTTTGCTTTGTATGTTCACCCAACACATTTTTTGCTGTTCAATCTTGTCTGACTCTTCACGACTCCATATGAGGTTTTCCTGGCAAACATACCGGAATGGTTTCCCATTTCTTTCTTCATTTCATTTGACAGATGGGGAAACTGAGGCAAACAATATTAAATGACTTATCCAGGGTCACATAGCTACTAAGTGTCTGAGGCCAAATTTGAACTCAGGAAGATGAGTCTTCCTAATTAATGCATGGCTGGCTCTATTCACTGCACTACCTAACTGCCCCATCTAGTACTTAGGAGATAGTTAAGAAATAATTGACTTCCATTTTACAGATGGGAATACTGAGGTTTATGTTGCACAGTTAATGTCAGGAGGTATAAGCAAAATATAAGTCTGCCTGTCTCCAAGTACATCTCTATGGATTATACTACACCAGTGATCAAAGATGCTAGAGATTCTGGATCTGAGTAAGGTCTATAATCATTAAATATAGATTGAAGGAATTGATTGGGGTTACAGAATATCCCTTCCCTATTTAGATTGCCCTGAGGCTCACACCTTGGAAATCAGCAAATGCTGCAAATCAGGATTTGATTTACTGTTTTGTGGACTGTCTAGATTAAAGAGAGTGATGGAGAAAAATGTTAATAATGGAAATTAAACCAAAAGGGATATATTTTCAGAAAGCTGGTCGTTAAACATTTCCCAACACACTTCTTTATTTAACACGAGAGCACTATTTTTCATTAGGGTCGGCAGTCGGGATTTTACATATATATATTACATATGTACATATATACCTATGTATATATATGCATACATACATTTAATAGTATATTGTAAATAGTATTTTAATTTTTCCAAGTACATGAAAAGGTAGTTTTTACCAATCACTTTTTTAAACAAGATTTTCAGTTCTAAATTTTTCTTTTTCCTTCCATCCCCTTCCCTTTCCCAAGAAAGCAAGCAATGTGATAAAGGTTATACATGTATAATTATATTAAACATATTTCCACATTAATTATATTGTGGAAGAAGAAACAAAACAAAAAACTTAAATTAAAAATTAAATTAAATAGTATGCTTTGATCTGCATTGAGACTCCATATTTCTTTTTCTGGATGTGGATAGCATTTCCATCATGCGTCCTGTGGAACTATCTTAAATCATTGTATTGCTGTGAAGAGGAATTGATCATTGCACAATGGTAATGTTACTATATGCAATGTTTTTTCTGGTTCTTTGTACTTCCCTCAGCAACAGATCATATAAGTCTTTCTAGGTTTTTTCTAAGGGATTTTATATTTTTAAGGTGAAAAATTTATTATTAATCAATTAAAAGAACTAAAACTTAATTACATTTATTTCTTAAAAAATAATAACCAGTCCAAGACAACTCTGACAGACTTATGATAAAAATGCTATTCATATGCAGAAAAAGAACTGATGATATCTAAATATAGATTGAAACATACTTTTTTGCTTTCTTTATTTTGTTTTCTTTTTTAACATCATGACTATTAGGAAAATGTTTTGCATGATTGTACATGAATAACTATATCAAAATGGTTGCCCTCTCAATGAGGAGGGTGGGAAGGGTGGGAAAGAATATGGAACTCAAAGTTTTAAAAATGAACATTAAAAGTGTTTTTACATGTAACTGGGAAAAATAAAATACTAAATAAATGAAAAAAGAAAAACTTAACTTGGACTTTATTTTTTTGAAAATAAAGCACAACATAACTTAAAATGATGTTGTAATATATAATATTACATGTTACAAAATATGTAAAGTAACATAACATTTTGTTGTTTTTTCTACATGGAGTATCCATTCATATATGGTACAGATTGTATGCGTGCCTTTGGCCATAGTATATTCACCTGATAGCATTTCCCAAAGTGAGATGTAACCATAGGCCAATAAGAACCCTTTAACCCTGATGTATTTTATTTTAGCCTATAGTTTAGTAGAGTAGAAAGAATTTTGGATGATTAGTTACAGAACCTGGGTTCAAATTTAATTCTGGTCCTTACTGTGTATGTGATTTGGAGCAAGTTTCTTAACACATGGTAGATCATGAGCCCCTTAAAGGTATAAGCTGTCTTTTACCTCTGAATGCTGAGCACTTAGCATGGCGCCTGCTACATAGTAGATGCTTTATAAATGCTAGTTGACTGACAGATTTAACTTCTCTGGACTTCATTTTCCTCATCTGTCAAATGAGAGGATTGCATTAGATAGCTCCTAAAGAGTCTAGGATGCTATGATCTTCTCCTTGGAGCTCTTCCGCTCTTCTCTGTCCACTGAAATCTCTTCCTCGGTCCTTTTCAGATCTCATGTCGGGCATTATGTTTTATTCTTGATACCATATTTAGAAAAAAAAATCAATAAATTGAAAAACATCTGGAGGAAGGGAATCAGGACAAGGAAGAACCCTGAAATGATTCCATACCAGTCATTGGGTCAACAAATGTTTATTCCATGTCAAGCAGAATGCCAGGAATACAGAGAAAAGCAAAAAACACATGGGGCCCAATTAAAGCCAATGGGGATGGATGAGCTGGAGGAGACCATGAGGGGGACACATTAGTTGTCTTTAAATATTCAAGGAAACTTGACACATCTGGCTCCAGAAAAGAGGACCGGGGTAATAAGGGCAGGATCCAGAGAAACCAATCTAGATTCATTATCAGGAAAATCTTCCTAATGATTAGCTAGAACCCAAAGTCAAATGGGCTCCTCTTGGAAGGGAAGTGACTTTCCCTCCCATGACATTACTGTAAATGGAAGCTGGTTGGCCACTTTTCAGGCATGTCTTATAGGAAATTATTTCTGGACCCACATAGCTTTGGAGAAGAATTTGAGGCAGCTGAGTTTGCAAAGCCCTCCCTCATTTAAATCCAACTCACTTGCATGTCATGGTGTCCCCTCCCTGATGTCATGGTCCTCTTCTAGAAGGAAGGATGAACAACAGCGATAGCAACAGTCAGATAGGACTTGGGCTAGCTGGCCCCATAATCCTTTCTGGCTTTTAAAATTCTAGGCTTCCCATCCATCCAATCACAAGAAAATGTGCTGCCAGCCACCCTGAGGAGATTAGGAACTTGATTATTGACTATTGCATAACTTTCATCTCTTAAATGTTTCTTTTTCATCTGTAAAATGGGTTTAATAATAACAGGAGTACCGTGAGACTAGATTAATTAATGTTTGGACAAGTTCTTTGAGTTTCTCTGGATGAAAGGTGCTAGAGAAATGCCAAGTGTTATTACGGTGGAGGTACTTGCCATATAGATAATTGAGTGCTACCTGGGTTTCCCTAGAGCGTGGTCCCCTTGGCAGTTGTTGGCTGATTGCTGATTCAGCAGATGAATACCAGAAAGGCAAATGCTCCAGATAATGAATGGACTCTAGTGGTGAATCTGGGCTCTCTCAATTAATTGACAAGCATTTATTTAGCACCCACTATGTGCTAGACATTAGGGATACAAAACCAAAGGTACTTGACCTAAAGAAACTGACATATGAGAGGGGAGCACAATGTATGCATAAGAAAGCAGATGAACACACGTAACGCATGCAACACATGCCACACACCAAAGCGCCACATGTTATGTGATACATGCCATGCCATAATACATGATATACAGAGCATGGTATACAATGTGCAATGTGTTAGATACAATCCATGCTATGCTACATATGTGCAATAACCATACCACATTAAAACATGCTATAAATTAGTATATAATACATGTCACATTATGTTACCATAATATGTGTATTATATACAACAAAATATATACAGATACACACATAGATCTATCTGTATACATATGCACATAAATGTATGGACACGTATGTGTGGGCATATGTATATAATTATATGAGTATATACATAAATACATATACCTACATAATATACATTGCCCATATAATCTCTCATATATGCATATACATTCAAGCATGCATGATATATAATATATAATGCATCCGACATACCAATAGGGGAATCATGAAATATATACATATATGTATATATATATATATATATATGTGTGTGTGTGTGTGTGTGTCTGTGTCTGTGTTTGTATTTGTGTATATATGTATGTATTTCATAGGCTCTAGATCCCCTCTCTCAACCCTCATTTATACTGGCAAGCTGAATCTCCCTTTAGAGTTCAAGAAGTAATCTAAAGGAGTTTTTTGGGGAAGTGTCTTTCTAATGTATATTTCATGAGCTCCCATTGGCATACTTACTCACATGAATATTCATTGATGTCATTTGGTCAGTCAGACCTAACTATTGCTTGGAGTTGGGTATTTACTGTGGAGATACAGTTATTATGAAACATTATTCCCTTAAGTCTAGGAACACATTATTGGACCCATAATATGGAATATGTGGTTTCAGTCGATTTAGTCTCAGAGAAGACATATGGCAAAGGAGTAGCTCAAAGTTCCTGGGAGCTCTTTTATGAGAGTCTCCAAGATGTTCCCCTTAGGTATGGTGTATTTTATTTTATTTTGTATTTTATCTATTTTATTTTGTATTTCATTTTATTTTATTTAGTGGAGAGGAACTGGACTTTTTGAAGAGACTTGAATTTTTCTTTTTTCCTCCTCCTCAGTCTCTCTTGGTTTCTCAATGCAGAAAGTGTCAGCTGGCACTCCTAGGATTATAAAACTAGTGGGGAAAGAGATCAGGTCAGTGAAAAAACTGCAAGCAACTGGGAGCCCTACTGGATGTCGGGGTGGAGTGGGGTGGAGTTGTAGAAGATGAGAGGAAGGAGACTTAACTAGAGGTTGAAACACTTTCCTCCGCATAAAATTATTTCTAATTATTTCTGAAAGGATTGACTAGAACTCTTAACATCACTAATCTTCCAGAAACAGGAATCTTTGGATTTTGAGTTGATTTATTGTTTCTTAGAAGATCCATAGAACATGATCAATTTCAACCAATAATAATAAACTTTCCATAGGCCCTAACCCCTTGTTCATCCCTTGTTCATACCTCTGGTTACCTTTCAATCAAGATTTATTCTTCCCTAAAAAAAAGTATTAGGAAAAAGTGAGTGGAGGTGATTTAGACCCTGCACTCTTATTTAGATCCACAAAGCAAATGAATTGATCCATCAACGAGAATTTATTAACCCCCTACTATGTTCCAGATACTGTGCTAAAGGCTGGGGATACAAGAATAAGATGGAAATGGTCCTTTTCTTGGAAGAGCTTAAGATGAGGCCAAATGGATCCTTTTTTTTTTTCTGGTTGATACAACCCTGTGGACCTGACTCAGGGTAGTAGAGGCAAAGGAATATAGGAGAAGAATCAGAAGGGTCCTGAGGTTTTATTTTCCCTTTTGATCATTACTAGATTGTTCAAATTATTTAATTTCTCAAATTTTTTGTTTCCCCACCTATGAAACTAAAAAAGCACAGTAAAATCTAGAAAGATTTACTTGAATTGATGCAAAGTGAAATAGGAGAAACAGGAAAATACTGTACACAGCAACACCAACAATGTAACATGCTCAATTGTGAATGACTTAGCTATTCTCAACAACATAAGGATCTGAGACAACTCTGAAGGACTTTAGATGAAAACTGCAGTCTATCCCTGGAGAACAAACTGATGGGGTGTGAATATAGATCAAAGCATTACCACCATTGCTACAAAACTAGGAGAGTGAAATAAAAATAGTGTATAGTATAGATGCCAAAAAAGATATTTGTTTTGTCTCACATATTAGAACTTTGAGTGATTCAAAAATTCTATGTTCTAAAATCTCTCCCATCTAACAAAATTCACTATGTATGTTCTCTTCCAGCTCTGACATTTTGTTGTAAAGACTTTTTCCAGAGATTGTATGATCTAAAATCTCTTCCAGCTTTGTTCTATGTTTAAAGGGACTTCCCAGGTGATATTATATGTTATAAGGCCCTCCCAGCTCAAACGATTTGTATTAAAAGCCCCTTCCATCCTCGACTTATTTTTTTTAAGGACTTTTTCAACTCTGACATTATACATTTGAAGATCCCATTCATGTCTGGTCTAAAATAATTCAGCTCCTTCTGGCTTCTAAAAATATTCAGGAAGGTAGAGAACAGGAATTCAAGAGTATCTGCAGATGGTGGCTATTGCTCTCTGCAGGAGAAAGTCTAATTTACACAAGTCACATTAGACTATCACACTGCATCATTTCACTTCCAGATAATCAAAACCAGAACAAGTTATTTACTGAGGACCTACCGACACCAGCGAGATTCCCACAATTTAATAAGGCACTGAAAAACATTTGAAGGTTTGTTCTGATCCCCAGACCAGGAGACCCTTCCCCCATTATTCTTTTCCTTTCCTAAAATCTTTGAGAGTCTGTACTGCCTTGACAATGAGCCATGGTCTGTTTTAGGAAAGAACTGGACAATTTCATTAAGCAACTAGGAAGACTAAGGTGGCTTTGAGCAAAGTCCTGAAAAGACCTTCATGAGATCAAATTCTCCAATTTTCTCTAAGATTTCTTGGGAAAAGAAAAAAATGCTCCTATAGGAAGGTGCTGACTTTTTGACTTGAAGCACAGACATCCATATTTGCTTTTATACAAAACACATCAATTTTACTCTGTTGGAAGATAGAACCAGAGAGACTTGAACAGAATAACTGCGTAGAAAGAGCATTGAATTTGGTGGGAGAAGAGGGATCTTTGTATCTTAGGTTCTGATTCTTATAGTCTGTGTGATCTTACATAAGCTTCATTCAGGGCTTTAATTTGCTCATGTCTAAAATGAAATCATTGGATTTTTTTCCTGTTATTTATTTGTTCATTTTTTATTGGTGAGGCAATTGGGGGTTAAATGACTTGCCCAGTGTCACACAGTAAATATTATGTATCTAAGGTTGGATTTGAACTTAGGTCCTCCTAACTTAAGGGACGGACTCTCTCCACTTCACCATTTGGCTACCCCAGGTTTTATGATTTACCAAGAATTCTCCCCCACCCCACACACTTTTTTTTTGCATTTACTTTGTAAGTAATGTTTCCCCTACCACCACCCCATATATAAACAGGATGGAAGAGTCTCTAGAGTAGGGATTGTTTCATATTTATGTATAGTCTGCAATGACTAGCTCAATACCTGGCCCTTAGTATGGATTATTTGAATGAGCGAATGATTGAATGAATAAATGAATAAATGAATGAATGAATGAGGTATGGGTCTTGATCTTCATGAGCTCATAGGCCAGTCTCATTGGCAAGCAGGTGTCCTCAGATGATATTTTGTTAGTTTTGCTGTTGTTGATGATGTTGTTTTAAAAGAGGCAGTGAGAGTTAATTAGCATGTTTTCTAAATTTCTCATTTATTTCCGCAGACAGGGATTTTTCTTTTCAGTGACTTTGTGGTCTAAGCTGAAGACAATTGACTCCCATCTTAGCTTCACTACACAACAGTTTTATGGCTTTGGCCCAACCTTGAAACCACTTAATTCCCTTACTAATAAAATAACAATAATAATATCTCCTTGGGATGAGGAGAGAATAGGGTAGTGGGTGTTGGAAAAATTAATTAGATGATGAGAAAGTGCTTTGAGATCCACAGATGAAAGGTGTGGTTGGAGCTCCAACTCTGTTATTATGTTTTTCCAATGGATTTCCTCTCATAGGCTAGTGGTTTTCTGCTCTATCTTATTCTCTGGGGCTCATTACTTCCCAGGAGCTGTTTCTCTTTAGGGTAACTGATTAATTTGGGAACCATTTGGCAGAAATCAATTCTAGTCAGCCCCAAGTAGGTATGATTCAGCCCTTTGAGACTTATATATCCCTTCGTTTCTTCTAAATGGATTCACCTTGACAGGATTGAATTTCCTTAGAGATTCATAGAACCTTTCCACAGCCTATTGGGGACAGATCTATTTCTAGAATGTGGTGAAATTCATGGTTCCAAGCTCTGGGGAAGTCTGTCCTGCTGCAAGAACCTTTATGGCTGGACTCAGGGAAGAGGGAGGAATAACAGAGAGGGGATAGAGATAACTTTTTTTTGGTGGGTGCTTAAAAAAAGACCCAATATTCAAATCTGCAATCTGAGCATAATAACATTCACTCCCAGCCCACACCCCTTCACCCCAAAACAACTCAATTCAGATCCTGCTTCTATCATTATTACCTGTGTATACTTGGCCAAGTCATTAGACCTCTACAGAAGTCATTTTCCTCATCTCTAAAATGAGGAGATTGGGGTAGATGGTTTCTAAGATCCCTACATCTCCACACTGTAACAATGCACCAGACTCCTAATTGGCCTCCTTATCTCAACTTTCTCAGAATCAAATCCATTTTCTATAAGTAATTCTCTTCATGCACAAATCTGATCAGGAAACTCCCTTACACATTCACCTACAGGAGTTTTCTATGATCTCTAGGATAAAATGAAACTTCTCTGTTTAACTTTTGAAGCCCTTCATAACCTGAACCTCACTCATCTTTCCAGTCTTTCCAAGACCTGCCAAGTTGGCCTTCTTTCCTTTTCTTTCACATGACACTCCTGGGTTGCAAGCCTGAAGGATTGGAAGGATGAGGTTACCCTTAATAGTTATAGGGAAGGGAAGGCAGACTGGGGAGAGTTTAGTGGGAAATATGATGAGTTCAAGATGTCTACTGAACACCCAGTTTGAGATCTGGAAGGCAGTTGAAGATTCAAGACTAGAAGGCAGTAGAGAAACTGGGCCAGGAGAGAGAGATTTAAGAAACATCACCATAGAGATGGTCATTAAATACATGGGAGATGATGAGATTTCCAAGTGGGAAGTGGTATAGAGAGGGGAAGGGAAGGAGGTCTAAGATGGAGCCCTGTGGGATGCCTACAGTTATACGGCATGATCTGGATGGGGATCCAACAAAGGAGATGGAGAAGGAATAGAATATTTCTGTTAAGTTGTGTGCCTTCTTGGAACTTTCACTTACTCTTCTATAAAAATGAAATCGGAGCAGATGATCTCTAAGGTCTCTCACAATTCTGATATTCTCTGTTCCAAGTCCTATCCAACTCTGACATTCCTTGTTCTAACATCCCTCTCCAGCTCTGATATTCCCCTGTTCTAAGTCCCTTCACCACTTTGACATTCCCTCCCAGTTCTAAACTTCCTTCTTATTCTGACATTCCCCTGTTCTAAGTCCTTCCCCGCTTTGATATTCCCTCCCAGTTCCAAACTCCTTTCTTATTCTGACATTCCCTGTTCTAAGTTCCCTTCCTGCTCTGACATTATTCTAAGGCTTCTGCCAGTTCTGACACTCCCTGTTCTAAGGTTCCTCTTAGCCCTGACATTTTTTATTCTAAGGCCCCTCCCAGCCCTGATATTCCTTGCTCTGAACTCTACCCCTACCCTCTCCATTCTTTTTCCTAAGGTTTCAGGAACTCAAAAATTCGTTATTCTGTCCCCTGTCACTCTGGCATTCCCTGTTCTAATGCCCCCTCTTCTCCCCTCTGACATTCTGTGTTCTAAGACTTTTCCCAGCTCTAACTTTCTATGGTTAATTGTCTAATGTTAATAATTGTTAATTGTCACTGATGAAGTTAATTTCTCACAGAAAATCATTTCCATTTTTTTTTTATCTTCTCCGCAGCTCTCTCCAGTTTCTTTCCCCTTCTCACCCCCTTCCACCACTAGAGCCAGGAGTTTTTTTTTTTTTTTTTTTCTCTTACATTTCTCTTTCCTTCCTGAACTGTGGCCCGGAAGGTCCTCACTTGGGAGAGACTGCATTTGTTAATGAACAATCCTGATTTGCCCATAAAACAATAAATGGCGCCAGGAGCTCATTAGACATTCACAATATGGTATAGGTCAAGTCCACCAAAGAGTTCATCGGAAGGCTTATCCCAGGGTAGGAGTAGGCTGGGGGGAAAGAGGGAATGCTGATGCATAAGTAGAGTCATACCACGCCTCCTCCTCCCTCCTCCCATATCCCATTCTAACCCCATGATGATTAAGGATGGGGTAAACACCATGGGCCTATATCCAAAAATAGAATCCAGCCTGAAACAGAAGGAGACAGACTCAGTCCTTTCAAAGGGAGTAACTACAACTTTAAGTAGATTTGAAAGCACCAGAGTACATTAGTTCCCACAAATGGTTGAGACTTAAACCTAAACACAGTTACAGCCAGGAGTGGAGAGGCGGCCAAGGTGCTATAAAGGCATGATGTTATTATGTCCAAGGGATGCCATTAAAACTCTGTTTACAAACCTAATGTGCCAGAGAATGGGTCAAGGAAAGAATTATTAGCAAAAAAGCCATTTGATCTCTTTTATGAACCAATGAGTCATATCGCTCCGTGCACTAGAAGGTGAATAATGAAAACCTCAAGGCTGTTGATTTATACATGTGCCCAGAATTCAGTGTTCTTTAACCTCAGATGCCCTCTTAAGTGTGATTCATCTTAAATCAAATGGAATATCAGATGCCATTGCCCGCCCCTGCCTCCGCCAAGGTAATTGAAGAGGTGATTGGCGTACTAGTCGAATAAAATCCCCTTTCCCAATGATGGATGGTCAGGGGGAAAGGGTCAATGGACAGGACTTAGAGACGCAGATTAGTGTCTCTTTGCTCCAGAGTTGGAGTGATTAGCGCTGTAATGAGAACCACAGAATCATAGAATGTTACAGCTAGAAGGGCTCTCAGAACAATGAACATCGGAGGTTAGAGGGGTGAGATAGAACAGAGAATCTCAGGGCTGAAAGGCATCTTAGAACAGAAGAAGGCAGAATTTGAACAATGAAATATAAGAGAAGGAAGGGGCCTTAGAACAGAGAAGGTTAGAGCTGGAACAGACTAGAACAAAAACCATCAGAATTTAGAACTTAGAACACAGAATGTCAGTGGGGGGAGGCATCTTAGAACATAGAATCTCAGTTAGAAAGATTGTAGACTATCTGCTAGGCAAGGAGCCACTTATGAACATGAATGGTCCCAGCATCACACAGAGTCACAGAATTTTAGATTTTGAAGAACCTCAAGCGACCATCTATTTTTATTTTTGAGTCATTTCAGTTATATTTAAATTTGTGACCCCATTTGGGGTTTTCTTGGCAGAGATTTCTGGAGTGGTTTGTTATTTCCTTCTCCAGTTCCTTTTAACAGATGAGGAAACTGAGGCTCAATCTATAATCAAAAAGGAATCATCACTGTCGTGTATTAATGGTGTTATAAGGGTCATCTAGACTTTGCTTGAAGACCTCCAGTGAGGGACAAAGTATTATTGAAACAGCCCCTTCTACTTTGTTACCTCTAATTGTTACAGTTTTTCTTGACATCCATTCGAAATCGTCTCCCTGGAAGGTTCCATCCTTTGGTTCAGGGTCTACCCTTTGGAGCCTAGTGAAGCAAGACTAATCCTTTTTCCACATGACAATCCTTCAAATATTTGAAGACAGATAGCATGTCCTCCTGAACTTTTTCTTCTTCAATTGAAGGGTTCCCGCGTCTTTGTAGCATATGATATGTCTTTCACCATTCTAGTTCTCCTCCTCTGGGGGTTCTCCAGCTTATTACTGCCTTTTCTAAATTAGAAAGTCCAACATAAGATGGATGAGTGGGGAGCAGGGAAAGTTAGAATGTGAAAGGTCAGAACTGGACAGAAATGTAGAATATAGCAAGATTTAATTAGGATAGGGAACTCCCAGACCAATGCAGGCTAGCATTTATTATTCTAGAGAATTGCCCAGAAGGCAGAGATGTGAGTGACTCATCCCAAGACTGCATAGCCAATATGGGTGAGAGGTAGGATTTGAACCCATCTCCCTGGCTTGAGGATATACCAAAACTGATCTCATTTTTAAAAATGGATGGGACCTACTATTTTACTTCTTTAAAGAGCTGCAAGTTATTCCATACTCAACACTTGTTGTCTTAGAGAGTCGCCTCAAACAATGACAGGTAAAGTGATGACTAAAATCACATAGTCAGCATAGTCAGAGGCAATTCTTGAATCCAGGTCTCCTGGGCTTCCAGGACACCTCTCTCTAACCACTGGGCCACTGCCTCTCAGAATATTAGATATGGAAGGAGATTTAGCAATCATTCCCCCCCCCCTTTTTTTTTACAGATGGGGAAAAATGAAAAGAGACACGACTTACCAAGATACCACAATAAATTAGTAAGTTAATTAATTAATTAATCAGCAACTCATTGTGATAGGTGGGCTTCTCCACTGGTACACATGTGTTCTCTGCTATTCTTGCCCATGTACCTTGGGTTGCACATCACCCTAAACTGATAGCATGTCCCCTTGTTTCTAGGCTTATCAAAGCCCTCCACTTTTCTTCCAGTTCTAGCCTCCTTTAGTGCTACTGAATGCATCTCAATGCTTTTGCAAAGGCTACCTATGAGACCTTTCATATATTATCTCCTTGCTTCAGGTTTGAAATCTCCAGATTCCTGCAAAACTCAGTTAAAAGCTACTTCTTACATGAAACCTTTCCTCCAAACTAATAGTTCTCCCTTCAAAATTATTTAAATACCGCTAATTATGTATATGTGCATGTATTTCCCTTGATTGAATCGAGCAAATGAAACAATATTAAAAGCATGTAGCACAATACCTGGCACAAAGTAGATGGTATTTAAACATTTATTCCCTTTCCCTCTTCCCCCTGCCCTTTCCCTTATATCTGTCCATTTTTGTTTGTATATGTGTGTGAATACACTAATATATGTACATATATATGTATACACACATATAGAGAGCACATATATATATAATGTATTCATAGGCACACAATTTATATATAAATAGAAATCAGTAGTACATACTTTATTCAATGTATAAGGAAAATCCATTTAAAGAGAATAAATGCAAATCTATCTAAGACAGTTTGGGAGGGAGGGCAGTTAGCACTTTTGGTGGTGGAGGGGGATGATAAATGGACAATACCCAGCACGTGATGGCCGTGGCTACTCTCATGACACCATTGACACTGTGAGTGTCATTATGGTCATGCATGACCAGTCCCTTGGCCTCCACTCCCCAAACTCCCCCCTCCCCCTCGGGAGATCATTTCCCAAAAGGAACTGGGAGCAGCTCAGAAATTCCTGATTCAGATAAATAGTGTGAGACCCAATCTGACTAGCACCCACTGCTGATTTCTCTCCTGCTGAGATGGTCTTTGTCTTAAACTTCAAGTTATCATCTGACCACATGTGGATTCTCTTGGATCAGGGCTCAACATCTAGTATTACAGAACTCCATGAGAACTCATCTCTTTTGGTTCTTCTTCCTTCTCTTTCTTTCCTGAATCTTCTGTTCTTTCTCTACTTCTCATTTCTCAATGAGAGATGAGTTTTTCTAAGCTCTCTTGATCAGACCCCTCTCTCTGCTACACACTCAATCAACCATTCAACCTGAATAACCATTGGCACTCGTTTCCTGCTCTGGTATAACTCACCAACTTAGTGTTTGACTCTAGCGTGGGCTCTCTGTCTGCATTTCTTCCTTCTCCACATCAAGGACAGTTTCCAATCCACAAAATGACCAACACTCCATTAAATTGTGAGTAGTACAGAAGGAACATTGGTACAAAGCACATGGGAGGAGATACACTTTTGGAAGATGGATTTCTTATAGCTAGCATTCCAAGGCACTTTAAAATTTGCAAAAATCATTTCACTGAATCCTCAAAACAATTTTGAGAGGTCGATGCTATTATTATCCCCATTACAGATGAGGAAACTGAGGCAGACAGGATTGGGTCCATACTTAGTAAATGATTGAGATAATATTTAAACTCATCTTCCTAACTTTAGGCCTTGAAGTCTATGCACTATGGAGTTCCCAGCTCATTTATTTTTCTAGACTATCCTTATTTGTTTCAAGGGTACTCCCCTTCTTTTTAATTTCTAGGGAAGGAAATAGAGATGTCAATGCCATTGCCTATAAGAGAAAGTAAAATATTATTGAAATATTATAGGATAGGTATGAAAATAAAGGTAGAATTTATTATAAACTTAAAAAAGTAACAGTTGTGGATGTTAACATATGTACACATATGTTTATAAATGTAAGAACACACATAATATAAACACATGTATATAATTTATATATATATAAAATTATATGTATGTGCATACATGTACACACATATGTATGTATCTACGTGTATATTTTAAGACATTGACTTTGAGTAAAATTGATGTGTTTTGTATAAAACCAAATATGGATGTCTGTGCTTCAAGTCAAAAAGTCAGCACCTTCTTATAGGAGCATTTTTTTTCTTTTCGCAAGAAATCTTAGAGAAAATTGGAGAATTTGATCTCATGAAGGTCTTTTCAGGACTTTGCTCAAAGCCACCTTAGTCTTCCTAGTTGCTTAATGAAATTGTCCAGTTCTTTCCTAAAACAGACCATGGCTCATTGTCAAGGCAGTACAGATTCTCAAAGATTTTAGGAAAGGAAAAGAATAATGGGGGAAGGGTCTCCTGGTCTGGGGATCAGGACAAACCTTCAAATGTTTTTCAGTGCCTTATTAAATTGTGGGAATCTCGCTGGTGTCGGTAGGTCCTCAGTAAATAACTTGTTCTGGTTTTGATTATCTGGATGTGAAATGATGCAGTGTGATAGTCTAATGTGACTTGTGTAAATTAGACTAGTCTGGGCCTCAGTTTTCATGATCTGTAACCCAGAGTATGAGGGACTATCTTGGGAGTTGCCATGTTCCTCTTCCTTGGGCACCTTCAACTAGAAACTGGCCATTTCCCTATAAAGGGAATTCTTGCTCTGAGATCCTTTCCAATTGCCAGGATTTGTACCCATTGTTCAGGAAGCTTTTTCTTGGTTCCCTTGAAGGGGCTTGAATGAGCACTTTCTCATATGCATACTGACAACCTTACCCATAGACCTTCTGGGACAGGTCCCTTTTCAGCTTAGAATCATAAATTTAAATCCAGAAGAGACCTCAGAGACTAACCTCCCTCCTCCCTCCCTCCATTTTAAAGATGAGGTTCAGGGACCAAGAGAAATTAAGTGAATTGCTCAGGATCACATAGTTATTAAGGAATATGAGATTTAAACCCAGGTTTGTTTTTTTTTTGATTATTCATGACATTATGCTTTACTTTAAGTCTAACATTCTATTCATGACACTATATTGCCTGTCAAAATAGACCATTAAATCAGAGAATCTTTTGAGGAAAGCAGTGTAGTTCAATGGAAAGAGTATTGGTTCCAGAGGCAAAAATTAGGGGTTCAAATTGCTCCTTTGACACTGCTATATGACTTCACAGTATTCATTTATTTACTTGGATCTTAGTTTTTTCCCACAGATGAAAGGGTTGGACAAAATGACCTCCACAAGCCTTTCCCTCTTCCATTCAATCAACCTAGACTTTACCAAGATTCTCTGGTTGGTCTCCCAGACTTGAGTGAGTAGAACTTTCAAGTGACAAGCTATTGGGCAACTGGCCTCTTGGAAAAGGAAGTGGGCACTGGGGTTCTTAGTTCCATTGATATATAAGCAAATTATTCCATCGCATCCCTCTTTGGGTCAACATGATGGCCTGTGGGCAGTGGGAAGCCCTTTCTGAGGCCCCGTTGCATGCTCTAACCATACTGGTTGGCCATGATAAATGGGTCCATCTCATCCAATTTGGTTCTACGCCTAGGGACACAACCTGACTCAGCTGTTTTATGCAGTCCTGGGTCTCCATAACCCAGAGAACATGAGTGTTATTAAGGGAGGTGGAAAATGAAGAACATTTGGGTCAGGGTTGGCATAAAAGGCTATAATTACATGTCCCTAAAGAGATTCTTGGAGGCCTTTGAGCACATTTCCGGCCATGCTTTCCTTCTCCACTGTCCCTCTTCCCTGTCAGAATGATCTAGAGATTAGAAGAATCATCCCCTCTACCTACCAGGGTCAGAGGAAGTAGAGAACAATGTGGGGAATGGGCCTACTTTAGGGAAACACTTTTACCCATTCTTATTTTACCGTTTTCTGGTTCAATTTAGATGGCAGTGACCAGTCATTAGAGAGGTGAGTCCTACCTGGAATCAAGAAATGCTGAGTTCAAGTCCAGCCTCAGACACTTCCTAGCTGTGTGACCCTGATAAATCACCTCATGCCTCTCAGCCTCAGTTTCCCATTCTGTACAATGGGGTCTCACCTTTTCTCTGGTGAGATTTATTGTGGTAGTTTAGCTCACATCACACCTCAGATCTGCCTTTTATTCCCGGGGAAGTAATGAATCAGAGTTTGCCAGGAGGCATCCATGAAAGGTCCCACGGGAGTCAGAAAAAGAATCCTAACTGACTTTCCCTCTTCTTCCTTGTTATTGTTGCCGTAGAAATGTGAAGTACCTATCATGATCGTGGTTCTATACCACTTGAGGCCTTCCTCCAGAGGCAGCATCATATAAGGGAAGAGTTCTAGACTTGGGATTTAATAAGAGCTCAGCTCTTAGTACTAGTCAGAAAGTCTTAGATTTGAATCCTACCTCGGACACTTGGGAGCTGTTTGATCCTAGGTCTGGACCCTGGGCTATTTAGCCTTACTGAGCCTCAGTTTCTTTCTCTATAGAATGGGGATAATAATTGACCCTACATCATAGGGAATGTTGTGAGAATCAAATACGATCATCGATCAAAAGCACTTTTAAAACATCTCTTCTGTTGGTCAGATAATAAGCATTTGTTAAACAACTATTCTATGCTTAATGAGGCAGCAAAGTGGCATAGTGGGTAGAGAGTCACACCTGGAGTCAGAAAGACTCAAGTTCTTGAATTCAAATTCAGCCTTGAATGCTTATTAGCTGTGTGACCCTCAGCAAGTCACTTAACTCTGCCTCTGTTTCTTTATCTGTAAAATGAAGCGGAGGAGAAAATGACAAATTATTCCAGTATCTCTGCCAAGAAAACCCCAAGTGGGGACATGAAGATTCATATACTTCCAATGGTCCCTTCCAGTTCTGATATGGCCTATTCTATAATTCCTTGCAGCTCTGATATTTCAGTGTTCAAAGAGCCCTCCCAAGCTCTGACTTCCTCCATTCCAAGGTTCCTTTTAGCCTCTAGAGTATCTGCTCTTCATTGCCTCACCTAGCTCTAATTATCTGGAATCATGGTTGGTCATTGCATTGATCAGAATTCTTTTCTTTTTCTTTTTCTTTTCTTTTCTTTTTTTTGCTGAGGCAATTAGGGTTAAGTGACTTGCCCAGGGTCACACAGATAAAAAGAGTTAAGTGTCTGAGGCCAGATTTGAACTCAGGTCCTCCTGACTTCAGGGCTGGTGCTACAGAATTCTTAAGGATTCCAAAGTTGTTTATTTTTACAAAGTTGTTATGACAGTTTAAACTGTTCTTCTAATTCTGCTCCCTTCACCTTGCATCCATTCATTCCAATTTTCCCGGGTTTATTTTAATAAATACTCATTTGTTTTCTTTTTTTTTTCTGAAACAATCCCTTCAATTCTTTCTTATAGCATAACAATAATTCATTAAAATCATATACCATAATTTGTTTAGTCATTTACCAACTGATGGATTCTCCCTTTATTTCCAGGTTTTTGCCACTACAAAAAGCTGCTATAAATGTTTTTGTGCATACAGGATCTCTTTCTTTCTCTTTGATCTCTTTGTGATCTAAGCATAGTAATGGTATTGTGGGGTCAAAGGGCATGTGCAGTGTAGTGCACTAACTCTTTGGATATGGTTCCAAGTTACTTTCTATTGACTGTATCAATTCACAGATCTACTAACAGAGCATTAACGTGCATGTTTTCCCATAACCCTTTCAAACATTTATTTTCCTTTTTTGTCAACTTCAACAATCTGATGGGCAAAGCGATGGAGTTGCTTTAATTTGCATTTATTTATTAGTGTTTTGGAGCATTTTTATCAAGCTACAGGTAGTTTATGGATTGAATGCTAGGCCTAGAGCCAGAAAGAAGTGAGTTTAAATGTTATTTTAGACATTTACTAGTTGGGTGACCCTAGGCTTGCCTTTCTGCTTGCCTCAGTTTCCTCATCTGTAAGATGAGGGATCTCTATGGTCCTTTCTCTAATATTCCTATAATCTCTAACCTCCCTTTAATATTTTCACCTATGATTAGTGCATTCCAGGCATTAGTAATGACCTGGGGGAAGGCACAAAGGCAAGAAGTGGAAATTAAGTTTGAGGAATTGACAATTGTTTGGCTAATTTGGCTAGAACATATGTAAAGGGGTGAAATATCAAATCAGACTGTTATTTGTATCTGGGCATTAATACTTATCAAAATGTTTTCAATTATATTTCATCTTCACAAGCTCTGGCAGACAGCCAGAACCATAATTAATATTTATATCGGATTCATGAGGTAACCGAAGAAAGGAAATGACATGCTCAGGATCCCACAGTTGGTGAGGAAATTGGGACCAAATCAGAACTGAGGGCTCTCCATTCCAGATTTGACGCTTTGATTTCATCACAAGATTGCCAGTCATGTCCAACTCTTTGAAATCCCATTTGGGATTTTCTTGGAAAAGAGAAACTAGAGTAGTTTTCCATTTCCTTCTACAGCTTATTTGACAGATGAGGAAACTGAAGCAAACATAGTAAGGTAGCTTTCTCAACTAGGAAGTAGCTGAGGCTGGATTTGAACTCAGGTCCTCTTGACTCCAGGACCACTGTGTCACTTAGTTGCTCCTTTGTGGGCCTAGGGAACTCCAAGGAAAGAAACTCCCTCCACCAATGCAAGTAGGCATCTACTCTGAGAATTGCCTGGGGGCACAGAAACTTGTCCAGAGTTAGGTAGCTAATGTGTCAGAAGTGAGACTTAAACCCAGATAATCTGATTGGCAGGCCAGAGGTCCAGAAGCAGAGATGGAAGCAGCTACATTGCACCCAAATAAACAGAATGCATGGACTGCGGTCAGGAAGACCTGAGTTCAAATCAGACACTGTGTCTAGCACTAAGTCACCCTGGACAAGTCATTTAACCTCTGTTTTCCTCAGTTTCCTCAAGTATAAAATGGGGATAATAATAATACCTACTGCATGGCTTGTTGTGAGGAGCAAATGAAACACAATTCTTAAAGTCTTAGCCATTTCTAAATGCTATTATTATATCACTACTACTATTTCTACTATTATTACTACTTCTACTACCACTACTACTTCTACTACAATTACTGCTACTACTTGTATTATCACTACTACTTCAGCTTCCACTAGTACTGCTACTTCAAACTTGTAGTACTATTAATACTTTTATTATTACTACTACTTCAACTACTACTACTACTATTTCTGCTGCTACTGCTGCTACTATTGATCCCTGTTCCCCTGATTCCAGATTTAGAAATTTTTCATTATACCACAGGTCTTCCCTCTCTAACCAAGACTCCCAATCTTTTCCACAGTCTCGATTATCCCTCGATTATCCCTGAGCTCACAATGGCTATCAGTAAAGAAATTACCTTCAGGGCAAGGAACTGCAATGAAGGACATGGGAATGATTTCTCTAAGCCCAAGGGGGAGGTTTGAACCCTAAATCCAGGATCAGATCAGGCCATTACCACAATTATCCATGGCACATACACTCCTGGTGGAGCTAGGAAAAGCAATTTGGAATGACGCCCCCAAAGTCAGTAAACTTTGTGTGCCCTTTGGCCCAGTGATAGCACCAGGCCTATATTGCAAGGAGATCAAAGACAGAGGGAACAGATCCATATGTAAAATCTATTTATAGCAGTTCTTTCTGGAGCAGCAAAAACTGGAAACTCCAAGGAGAGATACCATCAATTGGGGGATGGCCGAACAAATCGTGGTATAGAAGCCTATTGGAATATTATCATGCCTTAAGAAATGATGAGTATGATTAAAGGAAAAAGACATATAGATGAAGTGATCCCAAATAAAATAAGCAGAATTAGAAAATTAATAGACATGATGATTTGAACAATACACATGGGAATGACAACAGTTAAACAGTGGAAACTAAATGCTGTGAAAATATAATGACCAAGTTTGGTCCCAAAGGAAGAGAAATGAGAAGATTGTTCCTCAATCCTCCTTGGATTGTAAACTCCTTGAGGTTAGGGACTATCTTTTGCCTCTTTTTATATTTTTAGCCCTTAGCACAGTGCCTGGAACATAATCAATCAATACAAATTTATTCAATATTTATTGACAAGCCATGCGATTTTTTAAAATTCAAATATATGATAAAGACAATCCATTATCCAGAAAGAGTAAGATGATGAGAAATAAAAGTAGCAGAGGTAGTAGTAGTACTTGAAGTAGTAATAATAGTAGTACTGGAAGATCTAAATCCCCAGTTGGTGAGGGCCTCAAATGACTTATTCTATTTAGACACCTCCAGTCACAATTCCCTTGGTCTCTCTCTGTCTTCCCAAAAGCCATCTTGGGCTTCCCATATAGTGTTTTTCATCCTCCTTCTAAACTGATTCCACCATTGCTAATTTAAAAAAAAAAAAAAAAAAAGGTACTAGTCTCCTGTCTTCTGTCCCCAATCGCCATACTTATGACTTTCTAAATCAAACTACCCCTCCCTATTTCCTATTCCCCAAGTGCATTGTATCTCCCATTAGAATCAATAAGTTAACAGTCATTATATTAAATGGCTACTATGTGCTAAGAGCTGGAGATATGAGGTCTCCCCAGCCAAAAAAAAAAAAAAAAAAAAATCACCAAGAACTCATAGTCTAATGAATTAGCAACATATAAATAATTATGTACAAACAGGCTACATACAGGGTAAGCTGGGATCAACCTCAGGGAGAAGGCGTTAGGGTTATGGAGGATTGGGAAAAGCTTCTTGCAAATTTTAGCTGGGAACTGAAGGAAGCCAGGAAAGCTAGGAGATGAGGAAGAAGAGAATTTGAGCAATGGGGGACAGCTAGTGAAAATGTGGAGAGAATGAAGCTTTTTGCACAGTGCTTAATAAAAGTTTTCCTTTTCTTAAGATAGCTAGACAGTTCCCTGGCTCCTGAGGGACTTTGAATGAGGAAGATCTGAATTCTAATCCTACCTCAGACACTTTGGGCCCTTCTCAGCCTTAGTTTTTTGGGAGGTTTGGAAGTATTGACTTGTAAGGACCTTTTCAGGTGTGAACCTTCTGTGAGCGTTCATTGCATCTTCCCTTCTCTGAATAGCAGTTTTCTCATCTATAAGATGGCCAAGATGGTTGGCCAAGATAGCCTTCCAGCTCAAAACCCATCATCCTCTATGCTCCTAGGTCTCCAAATGTGGGGTGTTCTCTCTCCTATACAGGTATCCCCATTTTAAAAAAGAGGAAGATGAAGTTTAAAGTTCAAATTTAGGTCCTCTCAGATTCAAAGAACTCCAAATAATCTTAAATATATCTTAAATAATCTTAAAATCTTAAATACCAAAGAATTTCTCAAATACCATTTAGTTCAACACCCTTCATTGCACAGATGGGGAAACTGAGGCTCAGAGAGATTCAAGTGACTAGTCTTGGAGCAAACAGTAAACTAGTAAAAATGTCTGAGGTGGAAGATTAGCCAGGTTTTCTCGACTTCCTGCCAGCAATATCTATACATGAAGGAAGATTCTTTCCATCCATAACAATCCTTGCTTCTGCTCTCCCCCACCCCCTCCTTTTACAGCCTCAAGGCAAAGTCCCATCAGCCCTGGGTGTGTCAGCTGAATCTAAAACCAGGGCTAATTATAGCCACCAGGGCCGGGTGTTGTGGTGTGTGAGTTAATTAGTTAATGGGTGTAAAGCACTCTGGAGCCCAGGCCTCTGGTGAGAGGTGGCAATTATGAGCTTGGAAAGAAAAGCAAAGAGCCATTTTGCCTTTTTATGGGAAAGTTAGCACCTACAGAGGTGTCACCATCCTGGCAGTGGGCCAACACCTGGTTGTGGGGAGTTTCTTAGGCCAGAGGCTAGAAAGGGGGGGAGGAGGCATTGAGTGGTAGAATCCCTGGCACAAAAGTCTCCAGAATCCCATCACATTATCCTTTGAAGGGGCCTTCAAGATTTTCTAATCCTCCCCACTCCATTTTACAGATGGGAAACTGAGGCACAGAGAGGAGCAGGACCTTGACCAAGGTCAGGGAATTAGTAGCAAAGGCAGGTCTGGAATCAGATTTCCTACCTCTCAGCTCATTCTCTTTCCACGATATCCCTGGAGGTTGGAGAGAGGGAGGCAATGAAGTAAGATATGGGGGGGGCAGTTAGAGGTGATCCCCCAGTTCTTTTATATGATTTAATTCTATTTCTTCATTTGGTCAATGATACTATAGGGTATGTGGACTCTGTCTTTTTCCTTTCTTGCTCTCCTCCTCTGCTCCAGCCCCATCTTCACCTTTTATTTTTCTCTTCTACTTTTTCTGTGGTCCAGTGTGGTCCATCTGGAGTCCTGGCTCTACCTGAAAAAAACAAAAAAATAAAAAAACACTTTTATTCTCTTCAGTTTCCTGTTTAGTAAAGGAAGTCACTGGGAAGTCACTTAAGCTTTCTCAGCCTCAATGTCCACATTTACAAAATGGGTATAATAATGACAATTATTTTTGGGGGTTGTTGTGAAGATCAAATGAGAGAAAATAAGGAAAGTTATTTGCCAACCTTAAATCACTAAACAAATATTAACTATTGCTAATTATTGTTTATTGTTAAAAATTACACAGGGTCCTCAGTTCAAAACCTAAATCTGATGTTACCAGTCACTTATTTTCCTCCTTTGGAAAATGAGGATTGGACTAGAGGGTTTCTGAGGTGTCTTCTAGTTCCAGTTCCATGATTCTAGATGGCCTTTGGGATCTATTCCATTTCTAGAGTCACCATTCTAGATGGCCTCTGATGCCGTTCTAGTTCCAGAGCCATAATTCTAGATAGCTTCTGGGATCTGTTACATTTCTAGAGCCATGATTCTAGATGGCCTCTGATGCCTCCTTCCAACTCTACAGCTACAATTTTATAACCAAGATGATTGTAAAGGTTCTGTCCTTCCAACCGCTAGCCTAGAATTCTTTCTTTTCTCTTTTCCCTCTTTCTTCCCTGCCCACCCCATTTGTGGGGATGTTGGGGATGAAAGATTTGTAGGGGGGGAAGTATGTCAAAATCAGAGGTGGGGATGGAAGATTTGGGGGTGGGGTGGGGAAATGGTGTTGAGTGTGAATGACAAATGGGGGCGGGGTGGGGAGGGGAGGCCTGGCAGAGTGTGGCAAACTGATTGCCAAACACTATTTTAATCTCTAATATAAAAAGGACATAGCCTTTGTCCTCAAGAGACTTAGATTCAAAATAGACCATTCAGACAGGGGAGTGGTTACCAAAGGCTAGTGTTTTGGGGTTTGGGAAGTTCCTAGATCCCTACTGGAACCAGAGGGAAAGAGATTGACACTCTATTCACAAGTAATGATCGAGTTATTTAAATTGGATTTCCAGAGATAGAAAGGAGGGGTGAGGGTTGGGAGGGATGGGCAAGATCAGGGCTGGGGTATTCATTGAGTACTTTTTTTTTTTTTAAGAAAGGACTTTATTAATCTTTTTTGGAGAGACAGAAAACAGGAACCATCCTTTAGCTTTGTATTAGGAGATTTCCCTAGGGATTACTCCAGAATGGGGGCCACAAACTGTAGTGTGAGAGAAAAGCCTGACCCCATAACCTGAGGTCAAGACCACTCTCCAGGATTAACTTGGGTCCTGTGAACCTGGAGTCAGAACCCCTTGTGGGAAAGAGAGCTCTGGGCACAGATTCTCTTCTCTTGGCTCCAGCCAAGGCTGGGATTATCCCAATTTTATTGATGAAAATATTGGTGCAGTAAAAGGTGTCAAAAGCGGGATTCTAAACCAGCTTTCCTGACCTCAAATCCAGCTCTCTCATCCAGGTGCCATTTTCCTCAGAGGTCAAACTCCTCTGGCAACCCCCAAATAAAGCAGATTTTTGCTGCTATACTTGCCTTGAGAAATGATTCTTGGGCGGATAGAGTTTCTCTGATTTGTCATTGTGTAATACACTTTCAGACATTTTTGGAGGAGGTCAGGCAGTGGTTGGATTTTCAGCTGTTGAAACAGTCTTCCTAAATTTCCCTGGAACAATTGGAGTTTTCCTTTTTTCATTCCCAAGAGTGCAGGGCTGGGTCAAACATCTCAGTAGCACAGTGATCTGCCTTCTGCTAGGTACTTAATAAGCATCAGAAATAAGATTTGAATTCAGATCTTCTTAGCGCCAAGTCCAACGGGATTTCCAACTATATTACTTGTCACAGTTTTGGTCTCTTTGGTCCCCTCCAGTCCTCCCATCCCAGGAAAAACTGACCTTCTGCTATAGGATCTCTGACACCGAGGCAACTATGTGGTCTAGTGAATAGAGGGTTGGACCCGAACTTCAAAGACCTGAGTTCAAATCCAGCGGCAGATTCTTATCTATCATTTCAACTACTCATTGGGGTTAACAATGGCAACTACCTCCCAGGGTTGTTATGAGGATCCAATGAAATAATATTTGTCAAGTGTTTTCAAGCCAAAAAGTACTCTAGAAATGCTATTATTAGTAGTATTTCAAAGCCGTCAGCAAATAACTTTTTGACTTACCAGGCTCCTACCAAGGGTGAAAACAGGATCAATTTTGCTTAGTTTTCATGACCATTCAAATCAATTTATAATCAGAGGACCTGGATTCGAATTGTGCTTTGTCACTGACAATCTATGAGACCACAGCAAGTCATTTAAGATTTTTGGGTATTTGCTTATTTCTTTGTCATACATCACCCTTGATTTCTAATATTCCATCCAGCTCTGGCATTCTGGGGTTCTCCTAATTTTCCCGTCTAAGTGGCTCTTTAGGTTTGAAGCCAAGCCAAGGTCATCTTTTGGATCAATTACCCCAGCTAATACAGAGGCAGTTTTCATGTCTGAAAAAAGATTCTCCATTCATGTCCAAGAGGATTCAGACCATCCCTCCCTTCAGCATACCAGATACTCCCTCCAAACTTCAAAGCAGAGCCGACCTGCTCCAGCAGCTAAGCTGGGTGGGGCTGGCCAGCTGTGCCTATGCCTTTCTGATGGGCCACAACTGGCGGCGTTGGCCCTGTTTATAAGGCTGGGGGCATTGTGTTTCTGAGTCAGCCCCCTGCCTTTGGAAGTCTTGCCTTAAATATACAGAAAATGCATCTTTGGATTTTCTAAGAAGGGAGAAGAGAAAATACATGTAGACAAAGCTCACGTTCTCTCTGCAACCATGAGAATCAGGAGATTCCCAGAATTTCCGAATGGAAAGGGATTTCAATAGCCATCTCTTCCATAATAAATGCTTGCTAACTGTACACACCAAGTAGAAGACCCCTTAGGAATATTCCATTGACTGAATATTATGATGTAAGTGCTATTATTATCCCCATTATATGGATGGAGAAACTGAGGCTGAGAATCTCACTAGTGCTAAGTGTTTGAGGCAGGCTTGAAACTCTGATGTTAATAAATAAGTATGAAGCCAGTGCTCTTTTCACTACATCATTTAGCTGCTTAGCAGATAGAAGGGGAAGGCTCTTGGTCTTGGAAGAAGCCTGCCTTTAAATCTGGTCTGTGTGGTCATGGGCAAATCACTTAACTCGTCCAGATCTCAGTTTCCTCAGATGAACAATGAGAGAAATAATAGCACCGCCCTCCTAGAGCTGTGGTAAGAATCACAGGAGATTAAATGCTTTGTAGACTTTAAACCATTGAACACACATCACGTATACGTTCTTTGTGATTTAGTTAACAAATTTTGTTGTCCAAACTTCAATTACCTTCAGGAGCCATTCCTAATCAATTGACACGTTGGTAGGACTTAATTCAAAGATTACTTAACCTCAAGGAATTTCTTTTCTCATGAGAGAGACAGTATACACATACACACAGAGCTATACATTCATGTATGTGCATCCACACATATACATACATAACATAACATAAACACACATATATACAATACATACCCATACATATCCATACAATAAACACATGTACATATAAATATACATACATACATGGACACATCTTTGTGAATGTTACCTAAGAATACATACAAAGTAGATTCAGGTAATTTTAGGAAAGGTACCTGCCTGGGAGGTCAGGAAAGGCCTTATGCAGAAAAGTACGTGAGCAGAGTGTCAATTAAGCAAATGACAATTTTTATTTTTATTCAGTTGTATCCAACTCTTCATGACCCCACTAAGGATTCTCTTGGCAAAAATGCAGAAACAGTTTGTCATTTCTTTCTCCAGCTCTTTTTTTTCCAAATAAGGAAACTGAGGCAAAAGGGCTAGTGACTTACTTAGAATCACACAGTTAAGTGTCTGAGGTTGGATTTGAAGTAGGATCTTCTTAATTTCAGGCCTGACACTGTATCTACTGCCCCACCTAGTTTTTATTAGTTGTCTGTTGATTCTATTTATCTCATAAAACCCTC
>JAJPUD010000348.1:536352-550177 GCA_023553655.1 Myrmecobius fasciatus
TATAGTATAGTATAGTATAGTATAGTATAGTATAGTATAGTATAGTATAGTATAGTATAAAGTCTCTTGGCTAGTTTGGGCCAGACACTGATTTGAAAGTTTCATCTGTTCTGTACAGTTGCTTTGCTCCTTTCTCTTCAAGTAGCATGAATTTATTTTGCTTTCTGTTTAAATACAATTGCTTTAACCTATTTGCCTATATTGCCTTATTTGAAAACTGAGGGGATGTGGCAAGAAGAAAAGTTAGACAGAAAGGACCTGAATCTGATCCTTGGAAGTGCCAGGCTTTTTCCTATCTAATACTGAGCCAAACTGAAAGAGAATCTTATGTTTTTTGTTTTTTTTTTTAATCTTATTATTTAATATTGTTGTCATTATTATTATTTTTATAAGCTTCCTGCAAGACTGAACCAAACTTCCTTCATCAGGAGATTTTCCTTCTGGCCTTTGGGCTAAAAAAAGCTCAGTGCTTCATTTTTTTTTTTTTTTTTTTTAATAGACTAAGGCTGGGTTATTGAGTCACATACCCTCAGGCACTTAACTTATGCTTGCCTCCTCCCCATACATATTCTCTAAGAAAGCTCTCTGAAGGTGGGGAATAAGGAGTAGGTGACCTAGACTTGGCTGATAACACCCATATTCCAAAAGGGGCGGGAGAGGAGGGAGTATTTTTCTCCTTTTGGCGTCTGACCTCTACCTAGACATGTACAGAAGACTAGAAAGGCATAGAAGCCTATCCTATATCCCTTGCTTATATGGCTTAAAAGACTGTAAGCTCCTTGAGAGTAGGGGCCATGTCTTCATTCTTATAACAGTTCTAGTGTCTAATATGGGAAACTTTCTTGTACGTAAAGACAATCAATAAATATTTTTGAACAAATGGATTAATTTATTATTATGTGGTTTGGAGTTTGCTTGAACCCTGTGGGACGCTATAGAAGCAGGATCAGTCTTGAAATCAGAGGATCTGGGATTGGATTTTGGCTCTAATATTCATTATTTTATGACCTTCCACAATCTACTTTCCTTTCTGAGCTATGCAGGAGACAGACTAGATGATCTCTGGTGACCTCTAGACTGAACTAGATCACCTTTAGATCCACTTGAACATGAGTTTCTTGTGAGGTCTTTTATTGTTCAGGGTTCTCTTGGCAGGGATACTGAGTGGTTTGCCATTTCCTTCTCCCACTCATTTCACAGATGAGGAAACTGAGACAAACAGGGTAAAGTGACTTGCTGACCTTCAGTCTGAGGTGTATTTGAACTCAAAAAGATCCATCTTTCTGAGTTCACCTAGCTGCCCTTCTTGGAAAGGTAAGGGTTATTTTTCACCTTTTGTTGTATCCCCAGTGATTAAAAAGTTCCTAGAATATACTGGGTAATTTTAATAAGTATTTGGTGACTATTCTTCGTTCTCTGACTAGCAGGGGGAAATGCCATTCATCATGAACAATTAAGTGGTCTCAGTGGAAGAAGTGTAGTACTGTGGAAATCATCATTATCAGGATCAAATGAACTATTCTAGTTTCCCTAATCTAATACTTTCCAGTCATCTGATTCCTTACTACCCTTCAGTCTCAGTTTCCTCATTTGTTAAATGAGAATCACAAGGAGTGTTTTGTGTGTGTGTGTGTGAAGCTCTTTCTAGATGGTAAAGCTTGTGGAAATGGGAGCAAAAGTACAGAGGTTTGTGGTTGGGGAAACTGGGCAGAAACATGAAAGATGGTTGGAGCTGGCTTGGAACCTGGGGAATGGGATGGATAGACCCCTAGTTTCATTCTGATTTCTTTACTGGGATGTGGTTTTGGGAAGCGGGTCGATCCCACTCTTCTTTGGTACCATGAGGACTTTGCTGTCTGTATTGAAGGGAGAACAGAGCAATTTCTGGGATGATTGTGGAAGACTGGGCAGTAGGGCCTTTGGGCAGCACACTGAGATCTCTTGGGGACACTCCTATGGCGCCAGAGCAGGAGCTAATTGACCTGGAACATCTGCCAGGATAATTATGGAAGCCAGATAGTGGGAAAGGGGCTGGTTTCTATTGGATCAAAAAATCTATCCATGATGCTGAACAGAGCATGTGGCGAGACTCACTCCCTGAGAGCAGGCAAAGAGGCCAGTTGAGGCTTTGAGACCTGGTGCAATTGCAGGGCTTAGAATGCAGCAGAGGGGCTGGATTGCTCTCTTTTTGGATCTTTTTCCTTTCCCTCCCTTCCCTTCTCTTCCTTAAGGTCATGCTCTATATACCTGAGAGTTTTTTTTTTTTTTTTTTAATAATCTGTAAAATGAAGGGACAGAATTGGACAATGTCTAAGGCTAGTGAAACTCATTTAAGGTTTTTTTTAAATTATATAATAACCATAATAGTGACTGACATTTATAAAACACTTTATAATTTGCCAAGCACTTTACATATGTTAAATAACTGAATCCTCATAACAATTTTGTAAGGTAGGGGTGATCATTATCCCTATTTTACAGATGAAAAAACTGAGACTGAAGGGTTAGGTTATTTGCCCAGAAGCACACAACTCTATGGTCTGTTTATCCTCTGGGGTCATTGATTAAGATTAACACATGGGCTGGAAAACCCTTCATTTTAAATCTATATTCTTGGAGATCATTGTAACCTGAATCCTAAAACATTTAACCTCTCAAAATGCAATCAAGTACCCCTGAAGAGGGAAAGTCATGTAAAAGAGCTTATCATAGATGTATATTATATTATATTTAACATATAGTCCATATATATGTTAGACATATTTTCTATCTGTATAGACTAGACATATATTCTCTTTCTCTAGACTATACAGACTTATATAGTCTATTATGTCTGTTATATATATAACAGAGAAAGTTATATATAAGAACATATCATATATGTATATTATATAACATATATATAACCCTATATACATTAGATTTATGTATATTATATATATAACATATATATAAAAAACAGGAACACACACATATATATAGAACATATCACATATATATTATATATTATATTATATAATTATATAAACCCATGTATCTGTTAGACTTATGTGTATTACATATAATTCTTATGTTTTTATATATGGACAGCTAGGTAGTGCAGTGGATAGAACCCTGGGCTTGGATATGGAAGACTCACTCATCTTTATGAGTTCAAGTTTAGGCTTCAGACACTTACTAGTAGTGTGACTCTAGACAAATCATTTCACCCTGTTGTCTCAGTTTCCTCAAGTGTTAAATGAGCTGGTGAAAGAAATGGCAAACCACTTCAGTATCTCTGCCAAGAAACCCCCAAATGGGATTATGAAGAGTTGGATATGACTGAAATGAGTGTACAATAATAAAATATAGTGTATTATATACTCATACATATGTCAATATATATACCTTATATGCATTATATAGAGCCCACATATGCATTGATATGGACATATATACATATGTGTTTGTATATACAGGAACACAGTTCACAATACCCACAATGCAAAAGTGTATATGTATCATGTATATATAAACAGAGATCTCTATCAGATCAATCAAATCCCCGTTAAAACATTGTCCTTGCCATGTAGAGAGGGTTGCTCTTACCACCAGACCCCTCTCTCATAGGGTCACACAGTGGCTGCATGATAATGCTGCTGATAGATGGACCCCAGGCAGGGGCAGCACCACAGCTGGTGTTTGCAGCATCTCACTAAACAAAAACCACAAAGTCCAAGCTTCTGGACATCAGAAGACATGAAGCAGCTTGTTCAGTGTACACAGGAAATTCAGGGCAGAGCTGGGATGGGGGCCCAAGTTTCCTGGAGTTGTCTATTGTCTTGCAATCTTTTTGACTGCCTTACAATCTTCAAGATGGACTTGTTGACTGGTTTGGTCTCTTAGGGAGTCCTGCCATAGAAGAGATAATCTGATACAGTTCTATTGAGCAAGAATTTATTAATTGTTTGTCCTGTGCCAGGCACTGAGGAGACAGAGAACTCCCTAACATTTTCCTCCCCAAAAGGACCCTAAAATCTCAAAGGAAAAGAGGAGAGTTGAGGAGATGAGGGGTACATAAGAAAAATAAGGAGAAAACATGCCCAAAGCTATATGGGGGAAAGACCCTAACAATCTGGGAGGAAAGGCTATAGAGAAAGGAGACAGCATGTGACTGGAGCCTTGAGGGGTTCTAAGAGGCAGCGGAGAGGAGGGAAAGCAAGTCAGACAAGAGGCACAGTCTGTACAAAGGTGTAGAGCAGCTCACATAACTCATTTTATCTGATCCTTATGACTATTTTGTGAAGTAAGCAGGGCTGAGACTATTATTCCTGTATCAGGGGAAGAAATTTGGAGTTTAGAGAGGTTTCTTGCAAATTTGTAGCAGAAATTTGATCCCAATTACTGGCTGTGTGATCCTAGACAAGTCATTTACCCCTGTTTACCTCAGTTTCCTCATATGTAAAATTAGCTGGAGAAGAAAATGGCAAACAGATCCAGAATCTTTTTTTTTGGGAGGGAAGGGAAAGGCAATTGGGGTTAAGTGACTTGTCTGGGGTCACACAGCTAGGAAGTATTAAGTGTCTGAAGGTAGATTTGAACTCAGGTCCTCCTGACTCCATGGCCAGTGTTCCATCTACTGTACTATCTAGCTGCCTCACACTCCAGAATCTTTTCCAAGAAAATCCTAAATCATGAATCATGAAGAATCGGGCATGGCCAAAATGGCCAAACAGCAAAAATGTTATATAGAGTGCTAAATTTGTAGCTGCTGATTTGAAGTAGAAATTAAGACCCAGTTTCCAGTATAGTGCTCTGTGACCTTTCTGGGTTCCCTGTTTGCCACTGACTTTCTGGGGATCCCTGAGATAATGAAATTCAATTCAACAAGTACTTATTAAATGCCTTTTCAATGCTGTACACTATATTAGGCAACAGGGATGAAATAATAACAAAGAGAATCTGTGTCAAAGAGCCTTACATTAAAAATATTCCCCCTTTGGAAATCATTACTGTCATAGATTTGGAGCTGAAAGAGATCTCCAAGCCTAATTTTTCCAGCCTCTCTTTTATTACAAGTAAGAAGGAAACTGAGGTCCACAGAGGTTTGCCTAAGTTGATACTAGGTAGTAAGAGAGAGTTGGGAGTTTAAACCTAACTCCTCTGACTCCATTACTATAAATGTATATTTCCCTGGAGTATCAAGTTATTTCTCCTCCATAGAACGGAAGCTCCTTAAAGGCAGTGACTGATTTATTTTTATCTCCATTTCTATAGCCATTAATGCAATGCCTGGGACATAGGAACAGTTAGAATGGAACTGAGCAAACTCTCTTTGGCCTTAAAGAATTTAAAAGGCGAAGGGTCCTTGCAGGTTTTACTTTAAAATAAGGAGAAACTGAGGCTCAGAAAAGGATTGAGATTGCATGGGGTCCTAGATCTACGAGTGAAAGGGATTCCAAAGGATAAAGAGTCCAACCTTCTCATTTAACAGATGAGGAAAATAAGACACAGAGAGGTGAAGTATCTAGCCCTTACTGGAAGGAATATGGTCAATTGTAGAGAATTTATCTATTGGCTCTTCAGGATGATTTCATCTAGGTAGGTTGAAGCAGGGGGAGCCCTCCTTGGTGCCTTCACTCTCCCTCTCAACTCTTACCATGCCATGTCTTTCCTTGCCCCCCCCCACTTTTCTCTTGGTTGCTCTCTCAAGGGGATGGCAGCCTTTGTGGGGGTACTCACTCATTCATCACTCTGGGCATCTTGTTTTCCACTCTGCAGGCCACTCTGTCCCTATCTAATCAGGGGGCTGCTTCCTGTGTTTGTCCCTTGTCATTCACCCTGAGGGACCGATTGTTATCATCAAACAGCTTGAAAATAGATTGTTTAACATTGGCACTCTGGGCTCCTTGGAGAAGCTTTTTTTGGGTAAGAGGCAGGGAAGAAGTTGGAGCCATGCCATCAGACCAAGGCAGACACTGGCCATCCCCATAATAGGACTCAGTTATCTTCCCAAGTTATCTGCCCTTCTTCCTCTTCTCTCCCCATCTCTCCCCCACCCAAGGGAAAAAAAAACCAAAAAAACATGTGATTCATTTTAACTTGGGGACATCTATTTACATCCATTCAATCCATGCTCTTCCGGGACAGTCAAGGAGACTTTGATTCATGGGTTCCGCCTGTCATTTCCAATGCTGCACAAAGGTGACTATGGTACATATGGGTCAGCTTCATCTGAAGACCGCCTGCTCTTCTAAGACTCAGGAGGGGTCTGAGATCCCAAATATTGGGCAACTGTGGAACATAGTTGGGTATAATATGGAAGATGACTTCAGGTCTCACATTTCTGTGCAAGTGGCAAAACCCAACAGTTCCTCAGTCTCATTTTTTCCAATGACCTTCCTAGAGTAGTTGGGTTCCATTCAATGGTCTTCTGAGGGTCTATGTCACAGAAGAATGGATGTCAGTAGTCATTTCCTTTGAAATTCATCTCAGGTGCTATTTCCTCTGGGAAACCTTGGCGGAATTCTTTCATTGTTAATACTGTCTTGGATCTCTCAGCACTCTGAGCAAACCATCCCATGCAACGTGCTCCATGGAGTGTACCCATTTCAACTCTCAGGTCACATGTTTATTCAATTAACTTCCATTCAACAAACATGCATTGAGCACCTACTATGTGCTAGCCACTGAGCTAGGTACAGGGGATTAGAAAAACAAAAAACAATATCCTCAACCTCAAGTTGCTTGTCTTGTACTTTGAAGAATCAACATGTGCACAGAGAAGTAAATACAAAAATAATTTGATGGGGAATATCAACAAGTGGGGGAATCACCCTTGTATGAATTTTGATTCCAAAAGGGGCTTTAGAGAATCCTCTAGTAATAAAGTCAATATTCAAACCCAGATTTACTAACTCCAATTCTTTTTTCTGTTCTATTTGGCTGCTACCCCAAAAGACATTCCTCTCACCTTTCTCTCACAAACTCTTCTCAGAATTCTTCCCCCATTCCCACTTCAGGGGAACATAAGCTTCCTAAGGGAAGGGACTCTCAATTTATCTTTGTCTTCCTTATGCCTTGCATGATGCTTCAATAGATGCTTAATATCTTTTTGTCCATTTTCAAGAAGGACCAAAGGCATCATGGGATGTTTTGCATGTGAATTGGATTTAAGTGAATCAAGCAAAGTCTGCAGCCTCCTTTTCTCTTCCAGAGTCATCAATGTCCAGTGACAGGCCATAAGTCAAGATGCCTGATGATGGCCCAGGATGCAGTGGATAACCTTGGTGCTCCATGTCTGACCAAGCTCTAAGGGCTCCACAGCACCTGCTTCAGCCACCTTCGTGGACCTGGAACAGATTGTTCTCATCCACCTGTTCTGCCAGTCTTTGCATGCTTGGGTGTTCAGGGAAGAGTAGCACCTCTGATGGGAGGGCAGCTGAGCCCTTTTTAAGGCTGCTCATCCATGGCTTTGGTGTTCACCTTCCACCCAACTCTCACCTGTAGTTCCATCTTGTGTAGTGGTCACATCCAAGTAAATTGTCTTGGTAGACAGGGAGATAGATAATCAGGTAGCCAGGTAGACAAGTGGTCACATCCAAGTAAATCACCTTGGTAGCCAGGTAGACAAATTGAAAGTAATCAATAAGTCTCAGATCCATCAGTGAGTCAGGGTGCTGTCCATCCCAAGCATGTGAAGACATCCCCCAGCAGAATGGGTGGATGAGAACAATTTGTTTCAATGGGCATGATGGTGCTGTGGAGTGACATAAAGTATGTGCTTAATAAGTGTTATTAATTAATTAATCAAAGAATGAATATTCTGGGTGGTTTTTATGAGCATGGAGCTAACTCTTTGATCATAAGAGAGATTGGCTAGAGTCTTTTGTTCTGCTAATATCCAAGGTTGTACTGTATTATTACCCAAAAGTCTCAGGTGGTCTGTTATTCAGAAATCAAGGCTTAAGAGGTTGAAGTAATCTCGGTGGCCACCTGGTTGAACCCCTTCACTTTATAGAGGAAGAAAGTCTGTGATGTCATTGATCCTCTTTGAAAATGAAGGATGAACAACAACATTGAGAAGTGTGTGTCAAGCACTTAACCAGACCCTAAGGACGCCAAAGACTTTGCCTGGGCTTGCTTTGGAGAACTGATTGTTGAATTGTTTCTGGGAGCATTTATACTTCAGAAATCGGTAAATGCTACAAATTAAGGCTTGATTTATTGTTTTGTTGATTGTTGAGACTTGAGAGCATATTGGAGAAGATGCTGATAATGCAAATTAAACTGAAAAGCATTCTAGGTACATTAAAAAACAAAAAACAAAAAAAAACGTACCTGGACTTACATTCTACCCCAGTGGCAAGAAGAAAGCAGGAAAGCTGGGATCCTGCAGTACAGCAAGGTAAGGGAAGTACACTGAGAATTGAAACCAATAATAATAATGATTCTTTATTCTCAAAATTACATTTCTCTGGTATTTTACGGTACCTGAACCCAACACAGGGGCATTTAGAATTCCTCACTCCTCTTGTTATTATTAATATCATCATTTACTTATGTATATGTACAAGCATATACAAAAAAGAGGCGAAATAAATCCATATTCATTTTGGTGAGGGAGAAGAGGGACAGGCAAGCTCTCATTTAGGACTTGAGCTGAGCTTGGAAGGAAGGAAAGAGTTCTAAAAAGTAAAATAAAAAATAAAATGAAATAAAAAATAAAATAAAATAGAAAGTATTAGAACTAAAAAGTTCTCAAAGTTCGATACACATAGAGAGTGTATTGCAGGTAGCGGGGAAGCCCAGGGCAAAGGTTCAAATTTGTAAGAAATACTAAGGTCAGACTAGCTCAAGACCACACAGAGCTGGCATTCTGGAATGAAATTAGGTAATATTTGTAAAAAAGCACTTAATACAATGCCTAGTACACTGGAGGTATTATATAAAGGCTTATTCCTACCTTCCTCCTCTGACTACAAATCTAAAACTTTCTTCTGGATTTTAACTCTTGTGACTTCTACTCCAGCATCCTATCCACTAGGCAACCCTGCCTCTCCAAACACACCGACTCAACAATGCAACACAGCAGTGACATTTTTTGTAAAGGGCAGACACAGAAAGACCAGAGTTCAAATCCAGCTTCAGATACTTGCTAGCTATGTGACCTTGCACAAGTCACTTCACTTATGTCTGTTTCACTTCCCTCTACTGTAATAATAACTACAGTTAATTAATTATAAAATAATTTATATATGTATATGAATAATAATAGCACCTGCCTTCTTGGGTTGTTGCGAAGATCAAATGAGAATATTTGCAAAGGGATTAGCATGGTATGATAGTAGGTGCTTAATAAGTGCTTATCTCTCCTCTTTCCACATTGACAAGGTGCTTTATGTTCATTTTCTCATTCGAGCTTCATAACAAACTGGGGAGCTAGGTTCTAGGTTCCAGGTTCCAGGGCTAGAGATGTAAGACTGTGATTTCATTGGCCCAGAAATCTCCCAGAGAAGGAAAGACTCTCCACTCATGAGGGTCTGCATGATTGCAGAAATGCAAAGTTTTCAAGAGCCTCCTAGGGTATATTAAAAACAAATGACTTGTTTAGGGTCATCAGGCATTACGTGTTGGAGGAGGGCTTGAACCCTGACCAGTGTTCCTGATTTTGAGCTGACTCTCTCTACTTCACTTAAGCTCCTCCAATACATTTCAATTTCTGTGCATGGGTGACCTCCCATCCCAACAGCCAGAGACCTAGAGGATTCTAATGTCATAGATCATAGATCTGGAAGGGATCTTAGAGACCATCCAGTCCTAAACCTCACTTTATAGATGGGGAAACTGAGTCAGAGGGAGCTTCAGTGAGTTACTGATTGAAGATTCTAATGTCACAGATCATAGATTTACATCTGGATGAGTCCATCCAGTTCTAAATTTCACTTTATAGATGGGGAAACTGAGGCAGAGGGAGCTTCAGTGAGGTGCTGATTGAAGATTGTAATGTCACAGATCATAGATCTAGAAGGGATCTCAGAGACCATCCAGTCCTAAATCTCGCTTTATAGATGGGGAAACTGAGGCAGAGGGAGCTTCAGTGAGGTACTGCTAGAGGATTCTAATGTCACAGATCATAGATTTACATCTGGATGAGACCATCCAGTTCTAAATTTTGCTTTATAGATGGGGAAACTGAGGCAGAGGGAGCTTCAGTGAGGTGCTGATTGAAGATTCTAATGTCACAGACCACAGATTTATATCTGGATGAGACCATCCAGTCCTAAATCTCCTTTACAGATGAGGAAACTGAGGCAGAGGGAGCTTCAGTGAGGTTACCTGGCCACCAGAGCGGGAGGGCTCTCAGAGATTGCCTGATCCAACTCCCTCATTTGAGAGGCAGCAGCTTTTCCGTGTCCCCTGCGCCCGTGCGCAGACACAGCCCACAGGAAATCCAGGGAGTGCTGGAAAGAACAGCGGCTGCCCGGCCTCTTTGTCAACTCGGGGCTCCCTCGGCATAGAGTGGCATTGTTCCGCCTGGGCTGCTGGCTCCCTGGCTTGGCCCGGCGGGTGGAACAAAGACGTTTTCATCCAGGACAAAAGGGCTCTGTTCCACCTAATGAGGAACAGTTGAGAGGTATGGAGACAGCACCCTCTCCGCGCAGGGCAGAGGGCTGGGGAAGAGAGGAATCCTCCAGCTAATGAAGACCAGTTGAGAGGTGCCCGCCAGACACTCAGCTAACCTTTCACTGGAGGCCGCCCCTGTCTCAAGAGACCCTGCTTGGGCTTCCTGACAAGGGAGGGCCCCAGAAAGCGGGAGCATGTGCAAGGGTCATCTGTCACGGTGATGGCTCCCGACCCTGGCGACCTCTCTGGCCTTCCCCTTTGACCTCTGGAGTTGACCTCTCCAAAGAGCCTCTGGTCCTCAGCCAGAAGTCCTCTATTGACTACCTGCCAGCGACCACCTGCCTAAGGAGGCCCCGAGAAATTAAAGTCTCAGAATGGGTCTCTGGAGACTCCTCCAGTGGCTGTAGGGGCACTGAGCCCCCGGCTGGGAAACCAATCTCCCTAATGATGCAGCAAGGGCATCTCTCATCTCCAGGTTTTATTTCTGAGCCCCACTCCCTCTGGTCACTTCCAAGGCTCATTAGTCCAATTTTGCTCTGAGGTCAGCGAGAGAAAAAACACCTCGGGGGAGAGGAAAGGAGAGCCGTGGGAGAAGGGACGGTCTGCTGGGATGGAAAGAGCTCAGAATAGGAAGTCACTCTGAGGACCTGGGCTGCAGATCCCAGCTGTGTGACCTCGGGCAAATGGCTTCACCTCTCTGAACCTATATTTGGTTCCCCGAATCACACAAACTCTACGATACCTTCCAGGGTATTAGAGAGAATCTCTGTTTGTTTCTGGGACAGAGTGGAAGGGAGTCTCCCCAGTTTTTCTCTCCCCTTCTGTCCATTCTCTACCAACTGTCAAATGGATCTTCCCAAAGCACAGATCTGACAATCTTATTTGATTTACTAAACACAAGTCCCTCCCCTGTCACCCCCAGATCCATAAAGAAACCCCCCTACTTGGTGTTCAAAGTCCTCTCTAAACTCACCCCCTTTCCTGTCCAGTCTTCTGAAGTTTCAGTACTTCCCTCCACCATGTCCTCTGTAATAGGATGACATAGGCCTCCTTGAGAGTGCTCTGTCCTCCCTCCCTCCTTAGATCTGAAATTTGCCCCCCCCCATTCTACCTCCTGCCTTCCTTGAGCTCCCACCTCTGGCAAAAAACCTTTCCCAGTTCCCTTAAATACTAGTATCTCCTGTCTGCTAATTATCTCCAATTTTCCCTGTTTGTACACAGTTGTGTCTCAAGGGATGTTTTTCCTTTTTGTTTTATCCTCAGGGCTTAGTACAATGCCGGACACCTACTAGGTGCTAAATAAATGTGCATTGACTGATACATCCTATTACCATTCTGGCACTAATGTACTTCTCCAGTTTGAGAGGCAGTGGTATAGTATAGGGCTTCTTAAACTTTCTCTACTTATGACCCCCTTTTTCTTTGCCTGGGAAACTTTGATTCTGAGTAAGTATGTAAAAGAAGTATACAAATCAAACATTTATTGAAAATAAAACATGGGGCAGCTAGTAGTGTAGTGGATAGGGCACCAGCCCTGAAGTCAGGAGGACCTGAGTTCAAATGTGACCTCAGATACTTAACACTTCCTGGCTGTGTGACCCTGGGCAAGTCACTTAACCTCAATTGCCTCAGCAAAAAAGAAAATACACTTTTGCAACCTCTCCATTTGGCCATATGATCCCATTTGAGGTCTTACACTTTAAGAAGTTTTGGTATAGTGGATAAACTTTGCCCTGCACTCAGGAAGCCCTGGAGTCAACTGCTACCCCAGGCACCTGGTAGCTTTATGATGTTGGGGAAATCACTTAAGGTCGTTTAAACTCTCTGGGCCACCAAACAGCCCTATAAGACCATAAGTTGCTGAGGAATTGCTTGTTTATGCCAAAGGTAGAATGGTAATTACCACACTGGGTGTTCCCTGTATTGATAATCATAGGGTCATCATTTTAGAACTGGAAGATAATGGACGGGTCACATAGACCTACTCTCTCATTTTACAGATGAGCAAACCAAGGCACCGTAAAGTTAATTTACTCAGAATCTCACAACCAGTAAATGTCTCAGGAAGAATTTGAACTTGGTTCTTTTCGACTTCAAGTACGACATAGTTGCAGTTGGACTGGATTACAGGGACAAAAACTTTGGTTTGGAGAACTTTCTTTTCCCAGCTTTTAGTAGTTATGGGGATTAAGGAGATGATAAGGTTTGGTTCAATGGGATGATGACTTTGGCTGGGCAGTAAGGGTGGAGTGAAGAGAGAGATCTGCTATTCTTAGGGATCTTGGGTTCTGTCCTTTGGTGGCAGCTGGTCGCCAATGGGTGTTAGTGGTAGGGATGGCAGACTGCTTTTCCATGAAGACAAGTGAAATAGACCCTCTCCTCCAGGACAGTCCATTTAAGGACATATGTGTAGCTGGGGCAATCCCATGGAACATGCAGGGGAAGGCTCTGTGCCTTGAGCCCTTCCAATGAGCCATTTGTTTATCAACAAGGGGCCAGAGCATATGGGATATGAAGGACAGGGCCCACACAAAGACTTATCTCTAAACATGCTCCATGGGATGACTTCTACTATAGACAGAAAAAGAAGTTAAATGCTAAATGAATTAAAAATAATTTCCTTCCCTCTAAATTATTTTGTACTGTAAATGATTGATGTGAAACCTTTCTCTTTCCCTAAATGCTCATGGGTACACCTGCACACACTGCCCTCCATACACACACACACACACAGATTGAATGGTAGATTGAAAACTCTCTTCCTGGGACTGCCATGTTGGGAAGGACTCCATCCATACTTTGCTCCATATAAACCTTGAAGGTCTCTGGTGTTCTTCTTTCCCAGCCATCTCAATCTCTTTTCCTCTCTCCTTTTATGTACAGTGCTTCCCCATTAGAATCTAAGTTCTTTGAGGGAAAGGAAGGTTTTGCTTGCTTCCCTTTGAATTGCTTAGTACAATATCTGAGACATTGTAAGAATTTTATAAATTCTCTCTTGTTTTCTTTAAGTCTGTCTCCATTTCTCCCACTCTCTTGCTTTGTCTGTCTCTCCCTCCTTTTCTCTTATTCTCTTCCCCCTCCTTCCTCTCTCTCACCCCCTTGCTCCTTCTCTCTTTTCCCTCTTCTCTTTATTCTCTTTCTGCCTTTGTCTCTCTATCTCTGTCTGTGTCTGACTTCTCTTCTCTTCTCTTCTCTTCTCTTCTCTTCTCTTCTCTTCTCT
>JAJPUD010000348.1:554347-585429 GCA_023553655.1 Myrmecobius fasciatus
TCCTCTGTCTATCCTGTCTATCTGCCTATCTATCTGCCTGAACATCTAGCTATGCATCTATCTATATTGTTTTGCAAACCTTAAAGTGTTCTGAAAATATTTATTATAATGGTAATAATAATAATGGTGATGATGATCATTACTATTACCCTTCATCTCAGACAGTGAAAAGATCTTTGTGAAGAGAGGCTATTTCTTTTTTCATCTTTTTATTTCAAAAGTCTAAAATAAACAACCTAGCACATAGTAGGGATTTAACAAAGATTTGTCTATGTCCTTTGCATTTCTTTCTATTTGCATGGTTGACTCTTTTCAGTAGACTGCAAACTCCTTGAGGGGAGACACTATTTTGTTTTCATCTTTGTATCACCGCCCCCCACACACAGACACCTTAGATCATATTGTATACAGTAGATGCTTATTTTTTGTTTTGTTTTTTGTTTTGTTTTTTAACATTATATTTTATATTTACTATATGTCTATATTTTATTCTACTTTCATCCTAGTAGAATATAAAATCTTTGAGGATATGGATTAATCTTTTTTTGTCTTTGGGAGTTCAGCACCTAGGCTGGTATCAGATTTATTCATGGGTCACAATAAAAATTTATTTAATAGAATTGAATCAAATCTAATAAACATCTGATGTCTATTCCCTAACTGATCATCTACTCTTAAAGGAGAAAGATGCTATTCAGATTGGACTTCCATTGAGTTTTTGTAGCTCAAGAATAAGTTCAAATATTTAAACTAGAATTAATAGGTGAAAAGGATACCATTGGGTAGCCCAGTGGGTAGGAAGCAAGGATATCATTTTGTTAACAGGAGTTGCAACTTTTTCTGACTTTTTGCTGGCTGGGGTCAAGCTACTTCAAAGCCCCATACTTAAGGGCAGTATCAAAAATAAAGGAGTCAAGTTTGTAGAAATGTTGCAGACTTAAGTCCTTCCAAACTGCCCGTGGTTCACCCCTCTCCACTTAAAACACTGCCCAAGCCCTCTTTTATAAAAAGGTTACTAAAGAGCCATTGAAGATCAATACACATTAGTCTATCTACGTGACGTGAAGGCGCTGTCTTCAGCAGATGGCTCGCTATTTTCCTGATTAATTCAGAACAGGATGTTCTGTATATTGAATCTAATATTGCAACTCTGCTACCTAGACTTTAGAGTCTCAGAATTGGAAGGGAGCTCAGTAGTGACCCAAACCAATCCACACCCAATCGAGAACCATTTCTGTATTATTCCCAATAAGCGTTCATCCAGTCTTTGATTGAAGACCTTCAGACAGGGCAAGCAAGTGTGTGTGAGGTCAACCCATCTCATTTAGGGGCATCTCTTATTGGAAGGAAGCTTTTCTTGACTAGCCTGGTTGGTCTTCCTGTAACTTTTACCCCAATTTCCTAGTTCTATTGCTGATTTGGGAGACAAATCTCCTCTGTCCAGGTGACAGCCCTTCAGATATTTTCATAAAACTCTCACAACATCCCAGAGTCTTCTCTTTTTTAGATCAAACATCTCAGGTTCCTTCAACCAGTCTGCAGGGGTGTGGACATGGGGTCCTTTGCCATCTTGGCTACCCTTTCTAAACTGTAGCCCCCAGAATGCTTTACACACAGGCCTGACCAGAGCAGGATACAGAACTCTCCCTTCCTTCTTTCTGAATACTAGTTCTCTTTTACCAACTTCATAAATTAATGCAGTTATATTGATCTTGGGGAAGGACATCTTCTACTCTAATCAAGAGATGAACTTGAATTGAAAGCAAGTTGTTGTTTATTCATTTCAGTCTTCCTGCCCCTTGGTGACCCCATTTTTTTTTTTTAAGCAGAGATATTGGAATGGTTTGCTATTTTCTTCTCCAGCTAATTTTATAGATGATCAAACTGAGGCAAACAGGGTTAAGTGACTTGCCCAGGGTCACATAGCTAGTAAGTTTCTGAAGCCAGATTTGAAGTCAGGAAGATCAGTGTTTCTAATAATATTAAGAGTCACAGCAATGTTTCATTCATTAATATAGTGCCTAAAAGGTTGTCCTATAGTTTGTATAAATGGTTTCATTTGAACCTTAAAGACAGATATCAGTTCTATTATTCTCACACCCATTTTGCTGATAAGAAAACTGAGGCTCAGGCATAGTAATTTGCCCAGTGGTCATACAGCTAGGAAGGATTCAGAAATTTCTGACTCCAAGCTTATCTCCCTATCCACTGGACCAAATGTTACCTGTCACCCTTAAGCCAAGTTCAGTCAAAATTCAGGTATTTACACTACTGGTTTATACTGGCAGCAATGGTGGCTGAGGCAAGTCAGACACCATTGTAAGTGGTGAAATCCTGCCCATTAACTAGTTTATATAAGCAAGAAGAGAAAATTCCAAGTAATGGCCCCACCAAAATGCACCAAGTTAATAACAGATGAGCAACTTTGGAGTAGAGCAGTAGATGCATTATGGTGTAAAGTATTTTGTAAAAAGAAAACAAAAAATGGAGGGTTGTTTTTATTTTAAATTTTGTTTTGTTTTTGTTTTGTAGTTTGAATTCCCACAATGATCTCTAGTCATTAAATTCTATTTTAGCTGTGGGGTCAAAGTGCTGGGTTTTGAGGAATTATAGGAACAGAGTGAGGAGGGATTTTAGAGGTCAGCCTGTCCACTCTTTTCATTTGTCAGAGGAGGCAAATGAAGATTTGCACAAGATTACACAGGTGTTAAGTTAGATTTGAACCCAGATCCTAAGACTTCAAATCCAGCCCTTTTTTCTATTGAACCATAGTGGGGTGAGACTCTCGTTGAGGTTGCTGATCACAGGATTGCTAAGCAGTGAAGATTGATGAAAAGAAAAGAATTGGTTCAGGTGATTTCAGAGGTCTCTTTTGTCCCTGGGGTGATGACACTGTGACCTCTCTCTGTCTCAGTTTCCTTATCTGAAAAAGAACTAGGTGACCTCTGGGGTCCCTTCCAGTTCTCTTTTTAAGATTCTGAATTTTTCCTGTGAGAATTATTATGGGGATCCTATCCAGATGAGTTGTTTGCAATCAGACCAATGATTATTTGGTGCAAAGGTCAAAACCAACACCTTTGAAAATCAGGAGACACTATTGCCTACTGTATAACTGCCACAGCTTCAACCAGGGGTTTGTCATTTAGCCTGAACCTAATTGTTCAATTTTCACTGGGGGACTTTACACATCAAATGTGGCTATCACAGATGCTACAAATCATATAGTTGTTTTTTTTTTTTTGTTGTTGTTGTTGATAATCTGGACTTAAGGAAGAAATGGAGAAAATAGTAGTCATTTAAATGAAAATGAAAATGTATGTCCAGTGTACATTTTCTTCCCCAAAGTTCTGGTTGTTAAACATTTACTAATACACTTTCAGCTTCAACCTGACCTTTTGAAATGAGCCATTAATTCCCTAAAGTAGGAAATGGAAACAGGCAAAGATATCGACCCAGTGTTTTTGCAAATAAATAAATAAATGAACAAAGAAACAATGTAAAACAAAAGAGGATCAAATGAGCCCAGAAAGTACTTCACCCAGCAAAGAATTAATCTCCTTACCAGCCAAAGAGAACTGGTAGCCAAGGGCAACACTGGTTTAGAATACAAACTCATTTGTAAAGCACTGTGGAGGAGGATGGTGGATGATTACTGGCAGTATTGCCTGATAAAACAATTTAAAATAATGGAAGTAAAAACAAATCTATGGAAAGGTTCATGCCAGTGCCAAATGAACCACACATTATCTAGCATTTTAAAAAGATGGTTACAGTCTAGTTCTTGCCTGAATTTTTCTATTCCTGATTTTATCTTGTGTTAATTACATTTAAAGTCAATTAAATACATATGATTAAGTACTCACTACCTATGCCTATAAGAGAGTCAATGTGACCTAGTGGATAAAAGCCAGTCACTAGAGCTAGGAAGATCTGGGTTTGAAAGGAAAGGAAAAGGAATAAGCATTTATTAAACATTTACTATCTGCTAGGGCAGGTCATTTAAGTTTTCTCATCTGTTTTTTTTTCCCTCAGTTTTCTCATCTGAAGAATGAGCTGGAGAAAAAAAATGAGTAAACCACTCCAGTATCTTTGCCAAGAAAACCCTAAATGGGGTCAAGAAGAGTCAGACATGACTGAAAACCAACTGAGATAAACATAAAACGTTTTTAACTGGGCATTTGATTTTCTAAGTGCTAAGCACCTTACAATTATTATCTCATTTTAGCTTCACAACAACTTTTGGGAGGTAGGTGCTATTATTGTCTCTCCCCCCCTTTTTTTTTTACTAATGGGGAAATTGAGGCAGAAAAAGTGAAGTGATTTGTCCAGGGTCATATAGATGGAAATTGAACTCATATCCTCTTGACTTCCTGTGTAACAGTCTATCCACTCTATCAATACCAAAAAATGGCCTGTTTTATGGGAAAATGGCAAGTTTAGAAAACCTAAAAGGGAATTGATTGAAAGTTGTAAGGGATCTTGGAAGCCATCTGAACCCACAGAAAAAGAAACTGAGGTTCAAGAAGATGATATGACCTGCTACTTAACAGAGTTAATTAAGGTCATGTAGCTAGTAACTGGTTATACCAAGTTCCCAGCCTCAGCTATCTAACCTCAAATTTAAGCTTCTTTCCATTGTTCTAAAGGACTGGAAACATAATTTGGTCACAATCTGTTGGAATACATGCAAGGGCATCTGGAAGTATCTACATGATCTTAAGCAAATTATTTTGCCTATGGGCAAATTTTAAAGTTCTACTGCAGAGAGGCAGTACAATGCAGTGGTTAGGGAGTACTTCCTAACCATTCCCTGAGTTAGAAGCTGGCAGGGAGCTCCTTTTCCTTTGTCACACCCACCTCTTCCTTTTTTTTTTTTTTTCCTCCTTCCATATTTAGCCCTTTTGACATGTTCTCTTTGTCTTTTGGGCAACAGAGGAGGTGCGAGCTGTCCAAGATAAACTACCTGGGTGTAGTAGGAACATAGATTCCAGGAGGCTGGTGACAACTGGGCCAGGGCCGACAGGTGCCAGAGAGATGACACATTCTTAAGGCAACCTCAGCAAAGGGAAGACACCGGGAAGATTGGTATAACTTCTCACCAGAGGACAAAGGAAGTCGTGTTTGGACGAGGTTTGAAAGGCACCACTGTCGTGTTTGTTTGGTGTCTGACTCTGCCCCCAGACAAAATGTGGGCTCTTTTCCCCCCAAGGATGTTTTCCAGGTCTTTATCTTGGATGCCACTCACCTGTTCCATTAGGGAGTTGAGATTGGAAAGTGTAGATCTGGAGTGGTTCCCATGGCACTGCCAATCTTACTTTGTCATTCATAAAAATGAGCTATTCTGGGCTCCGCATGAGTGTTGGATTTCTCTACTTCTGTCCCACTCCCAACCTCCCACCCAATGCACCCCCCACCAGCCTCAGTGGCTCAGCCAATAGAGAAGCCATTTTTCCTAGTTTACATCAGAACCTGAACTCTTTGGTGGTAAAGGAACCTTAAAAAGTCATAGCATCCCAACTAAAAGTAATACAATAAGAAAAAAAAAATGATGACTCTGTAGTGAGAGGAACTGGGTTCAAATATTCCCTCTAATTCTATTTGTTGTAAGCATTTGAAAGAGTGCTGGATTTGGAGGCTAGAGCACTTGGATTCACATTCCAGCTTTACCACTTAATATTTGTGAATATATGTGTGTGTGTATACACACATGTGTACACATATACACATAAACACACAAATATACATATGTATATAGAGATAAAATATATGTATATACATTCATACATGCATTCATACACTCATATATAATTGTCAAGGGTCAGAAAGACTCATCTCCCTGACTTCAAATCCAGGCTCAGACACTTAACTAGCTATATGATCCTGAGCATGTCACTTCTCTGTGCCTCAGTTTCTTCAACTGAAAAAAATGGAGTTGATTAAATAACCTTGAAGTTTCTTTGCAGCTCTAAATTAATAATCCTGTGAACATCTTTGGAACCAGAAGATTTGATGGAAATTCTATCTCAGATATTTACTATGTGGCATTCATAAGATCCTGAAATCTTTCAGAGACTCAGTTTCCTCACTTGTAAAGTGAGGATGAAAATAGCTGCATAAATTATTCTTAGAGAGCAGATGAGAAAGATACTTTGAAAACTTTGAAATGATTTTGAAAAAGGAGGGGCAGTGACCAGAGAGCCACCATCCCAAATCAGAAAGATTAAGGTCCCACTTCTGACACCTGTCTGCCTGCACTTAATCTCGATTTGCCTCAGTTTCCCTAACTGCCAAACAGAGGCAGTACCTGCCTTGAAGGATTGTTGTGAGGATCAAATGAGGTAATATTTGTAAAGCATGTAGCATGGTGCCCAATATATGGGAAGCTCTGTATAAATGTTTACTCTCTCTCCCCCCACTCCCTATAGATGAGGAAACTGGGCCAAAGGAGTTAGTAAGTGGCAGAGATTTAAATATAGGACACCTGAGTACAAATATAATAATACCTTTGTCACTGATCCATGGGTTTTGCCCTCACCAAAGGTCATTAGGAAAGGGATAGCTGACAACTCATTGCTGTATGCAATAGGTCTTTGTTAATTGTTGCTGTTCAGCTGTTTTAGTGATGATTAATCACTTCTACACTTCTATCACGATTACATTTGAAGTTTCTTTGGCAAAGATATTGGAGTGGTTCTCCATTTCCTTCTCATTTTACACATGAGGAAACTGAGGCAAACAGAGTAAACACAACTAGTAAGTATCTGAGGTTGGATTTAAATTCAGGGAGATGAGCCTGCCTGACCCAGATCCAGTGAGATTGCTTGCAAAAAGAGCCACAAACTTTCTTGATTTTCTAGTTCATCCCTTTGATAACCTCTGGAAGAATAAGATCAGGAATGGGTACTATAAGTGAATTAATTTGAGTTCTGATGCCTTCCAGGCTAGTTACACTATTAACACACTAAAATATAAGGTCTTTTTATATTTTTGTGAGCCGTTCTAGGCTTATGATGCGGTGAAAGCAATTGTGTATTTCAAACCTTGTTCATATTGAGTCAGAATCAGAGTTGGAAGATGATGGTGACCATCTCTGAATGAATAAACAAATGAATGAATGAAAAAAATTTGTCCAGTGCCATCTGGTACCACTGGTAGCCGACACCAACCTATACTTGAAAAAGACTGCCCTCTTCAATATCACCAAGAGATAATTGTGTTGTCTGTGAGGGAAGACCTCTAGAAAGATGGAACCCAATGGAAGTTCATTATGCTATTGGGAACTTGTTCCTTATATATCAAACTGAAATCTCTGTCTTTTACAGCTTCTATTCACTATTTCTAGTTTTGCTCTTTGGGGCCAAGCAGAACAAAACTAATTCCTGTTTTACTAGACAGCCTTTCATATACTTGAAGATAGTAATCCCATCCTAGCCTCTATACGTGGCTGACCTGTAGCTCCCAGACTGGCATTCTCTGCAGACTTAATGCCTTCACCCAAATGATTCCCTGCCATTGAAGCAAATAAGCAACCACAACTGGCTCCAGCCCAGGCCCAAACAAAACTTACCATGTCTCCTGAGGTGGATGCCTGTTCTTTGATAATTGATCTCCCATTTGGCCAGATGTCCACCAATCATATAATTGTGCGGTCAAGATGGGATTTTCTTCTTTTATTTGTGATTATTCTATGATGTGGGATAGAATTAGGAGGTTTGGCTGGATCCCCTTTGCTGGATCTTGGATCCTGGCTGCTAGATGGTATCTAAAATGAAGGCAAATCAAGCTTCCTTTGTTTTCAACCAAGGATTCTTAACTTTTTTGTGTCATGCACTCTGATGGCAACTGGTAAAACTTTCTCCAAATAATATAGAACCTTTTTCCAAATAATGCTTTTAAATGAATAAAACAAAATGCACAATATTACAAAGGAACTTGATTATGTTGAAATACAGTAATCAAAATAAAAAATGAACTCACAGACTTCCTAAGGGAAGGTGGACCCTCAGGTTAAGAACTTCAGAGGGTTTGAGGTTAGTATTAAAACCATAGTTTTCCACAGATTCTATAGTACCTTATAATCTTTAAGCAGAAGAATTACTTCGATGTTTTTAATATTGCTGTTAATAGGGAAAATAATGGTATTCTTTGAGTAATGTATATCCTAAGAGAATCTTAGCCACAAACCCCAAAATAATTTATTACCAACTAATCATTTTTTAAGCTGGCTACCACAACAAAGAAGGGGAAAAATCACAAAAATTCTCAAAATCTCCCAAACCCAATAAGAGCCAGCATTGATATAGTATAGCTTCCCCATTTTTAATTAATTATTTTTTTGATGAAGTATGTTTATTATATACAATCTTATTGGAGTAGTGGACAAATGTTGCAAATTTAGAGATATATCAGGAAAAAACTCACTAATACAAGATGGTCATTTTGGATGCTGCTTGTCTATACTTGTTTCCAGATTGTCTCATTAGATTGGTTGCTATCTTCTTGAGAACAGCAACTGTTTTTGCCTTTCTTTTTATCCTTGGCACTTAGCACAGCACCCAGCACATAGTAGTTGCTTTATATGTGTTCATTGACTGATTGTGGTGGGAATTCTTTTTTTCTGGTACCTCCACTCTCCAAATTACCTTTTGATAAATTTGTACATTGGGTGCATTTACTCATTTATGTACATGTTGTCTTCCCCCAATAAAATATAACGTCTCTTCCAACTCTGTGTTTCTGTGGTGATTGTATCAGTTTTGGGGGTAGCCATACTACCTGATTCATTGTTTCCTCAATGTAGACAATTGGGAACCGAGCACTGACATAGAATGTTTCATTCCCTTCCTCTTTGGTTCCACTTTCTGCAGTGTGAATGATATTTTGTACATGAATCAAAATGAGGTGGTTTGCAATGGAGAAAAAGTTCCAGAGGACACACCAAAGGAGTAGGGGTTGTAGTGTAGGGTCATTGGAGTTAGAGCTAGAGATGCAGTTGACATGAGTAAGTAAGGGTGAACAAGGAGCGGCCAGTGGTCAAGGAAAGGGTTCCAACCTATACCTATGGAAACATCGGGATCAAAACCAAAGGAAAAATAAACAGGTACATGAGGGACATACCTAGTAGAGCCATAATGGCAGCAGATGGTCAGACGCTTCTCAGTGGCAATATTATTAGGGAATATTGTAGTAATAACAGATAGTTAATAGTAGATAATATTACTATATCGATTTGATTAGCTGTCCTTTCAATATTTATTACCTCATTCAGCTTGGCAGTGAAGAAAACCCACCCTCTCAGTCCGAGGAAAGGCTGTGTTCTTGAGAAGACCACCCTCATCCTAATCAGAGCAAACTGCAGGTGTGGCGTTTTCTAGGTCAAGCCATTGTTAGCTAGCAGGAAATTCTCACGTGGGTAAAAATTGGGAGAAATCAGGGAGCCCAGTCGCTTCTGGGGGATGTCCTGTTTTACTCCAGTTGCCAGTGCCTTTCAGGAGTGCCCCTAGATCAGTGTTTTCCTTCTCTGGGGGACTGCATAGGCGGTTCTGAGAGCGGTGCCCTACGCAGACAGAACAGGGGACACAACGTTGTTGTCCATCCTGTCGGCTTGGAGCCCAAACTCCAAGCCTCATCGGGTGGCGTTGGCCAGGGATCAAAGGCCCTGTTCCATTTTTAAACACCATGGCTGGGCCCCACCTTGCTCCAGTCAAGACCCAGACCATGTGTTCCCCCTCATTTCATTGTATACCAGGGGATAAACAAAGCCCACCCCCTCGGCTTGAGGGAAGGATGCATTCTTGAGAACTGAACACCCGTCCAGAGCAGATAAGTCCATTTCCCACTGTGGGCTGAGAGGTCTACTGTAAACCTTGAGGGGATTGGCTTTTCCTGAGCTGACATGACACAGCTTTGGGCTGTGGGGAGATGGATGACTTTATTTTTGAGAAGAACAAATCTACAGATGTTGACCCTGGACCAAAAAAAAAAAAAAAAAAAAAAAAAGCATTGAAGGATGAGAGAGCGAAGGGAGGGGTAAACCTATTCTGGGACATGGATAGCATCTGAGTCAGAGCTATCTCTCCTCCTCTCCAGGGTCTTATATAAATGTCAGGGGAAGTTGATATCATCTGCAGAGTTGTGGGGATTTTCAAAGCTCCATTAAATTAAAGCAACTTCATGCTTTCTCCCGCTGGCTCCCTATTGTTTTTAAAATTTTTTCCCTCCCTTTCCCCAGTCTTTGACTGTATGAAATACCAACTTTGGCATCTGGGTTTGTAGAGCCTGCCAAGAGATCCCTGTCCTCAGCCTAGAGATGGGCTGGGGGGAGACATGCTACTTGTTCCAGTAGATTTAATGTTACAAATCTTCTCCACAGAAAATCTTGTCAACATATAGAACTGCTCTTCCTCACAGACACAATGGTTCCCTGATTTATTAGTTCATTTTCAACTTCTTGTCTCCTTTTATATTTGCCACAGTTCCAGATAGCTACAATGCTGAATTACCATTCATCCCCACACAATTTTATTTTGAACAGTGGCTAGTAGGATGTTGTTGTATGGGGCGGTGCTTGTATTGGAAAAGATATAACTAGGGCTATGTGATCAGAGTTTTGCCCCAGGGTACCAAAATTTAAAGGATATAACTTGAAATTGTGAGTAGAGAACTGTTCAGGAAGATCTACTTTTGGCACTTAGGGATATAGGATTCTCAGTCAATCATTTAACCTCTTAGTAAGAGCTCTAGTCAACTCTCTAATGCTATTGATTACAGAACAGGTACAAACATGCATTGGTAAAGGGAATTTCCTTTCTGGGAATTATCTACAACAGTGCAATCAGGTCCAATAAAAATCAACACAAGACATTTGCTCCTTTAGCTGTGTAGAAAAAAATTAGTTTTACACCCAGTTATCCACTGTAATAACACCCATCTGTGAATGAGTATGGAAACTAATTCTCTTCTAGCTCCAACTGGAGTTGTTTCAAATACCTGCATTAATTTTACATCATGAATTGTAAAGTTGATTTGAGGATATGGGCGCTGTGCTTGCATTAAGTACTAAAAAACTATTGATAGTTCTGAGCGTGGGGTTGGAAGACCCTGGGTTTTACTACTTAGTGGATATATCAGTAAACCAATAAACATTTGTTAGATGATAAGTGTGGGCCAGACTGGCTCACTGGGATAGTGGATAAAGCACTGGGCTTACAGTCAGAAGACCTGAGTTCAAATCTAGTCTCAGATACTTATCAGCTCTGTGACTCCAGGCAAGTCACTTTACCTTGTGTGCCCCAGTTTCCACATCTGTAAAATGAGCTGGAAAAGGAAATGGCAAATCACTCCAGTATCTCTGCCAAGAAAATCCCAAATGGCGTCACAAAGAGTCAGACAAGAGCGATATGACTGAATAGTAACAAAGGGCCTTTAAGCTACAAAGAAAGGCCCCCCAAAATCAAGTACTAACCTCAAGGAGTTTATATTATAATGGAAAAAATGAACATACATACAAGAGTTAAACAAAGTGAATGAATCATAACCTGAGAGGGAAAGAGAGGAGGTGAGGACCAGAAAAGGCTATGTGACATTGCACAAATTATTTCCCTCTCTGGACCTCAGCTATATAATTTATAAAATATGAAGTTTAATTATAGGTTTAAATGAGAAAATATATGTGAAATTCCTTGAAAACCTAAAACATCTCCACGTGGGGTGTGCTGGTAAAATATTTAACAACCAACCCGCCGAAGATATTGTACATGGGATGCATTTTTATTTTAATCTGCATTATGAACATTTTTTCCATCACTTTCTTTTTCTTTCTTTCTTTTCTTTCCTTTCTTTTCTTTCTTTCTTTCTTTTTTTTTTTTTTTTTTTGCTGAGGCAATTGGGGTTAAGTAACTAGCCCAGGGTCACACAGCTAGGAAGTGTTTAGTGTCTGAGGGCAGATTTGTACTCAGGTCCTCCTGACTTCAGGGCTGGTGCTCTATCCACTGCACCACCTAGCTGCCCCCCCCCATCACTTTCTTAAGTCCATATAGTCAGTAACAATAATTGAAACTCTGATTTGTAGCATTTGCCAATTTCTGAGGTGCAAATGTTCATGTAGAAAATTTAACAATTAACTCTCTGCATCCAATTTGGGTGGAGCTGGCTCTAGCACAACCCTACCTCTGTAAAGTTTTATGGATTTTGTCATGGGTTTCAGTATGGATTTGGCCCTCGCCAGTAATTTACATTTTCTACAATTTACTTCTTTGTTTTCACCCACATTTGTTTCCCCTTGTAATAATTCTATGTATTTTATTTTATGCATTGAAAAAAATTATAATGAGAAGGGGTCCATAGGTTCACCAAATGTCTTGAGAGATCAAAAAAAGGTGGGAAAACTCTTCTTAACCATCATATTCACTGTACCTTCCAAAGTTACATTTGGGTGTATTTTATCTCTGCATTGTCGGTGCTTTTTTTGTACCTCTCTATATATGAGTTTTCTCCCCACTTAGGAGGTAAACTCCTTGAGAACAAGAATCATCTCATTTGTCTCTTTGCATCATCCCCAGACCCTAGCATGGTGCCTTAATAGTGGATCCTTAATAAATATTTGAATGACAGTGTAAAAAATGGAACTAGGAAGAATGAAGGAGAATCTGTATAAAGGATGCTATCAGAAAAAAAAGTGATGGACCATTCATATGTTGAGAACAAGGGAATACTGATGAGTATGATTGGATATTCCTTTTTTAGTCATTCCATGTCCAGACCTCCAGTGCTTTGGGTGCAGTTTCTTAAATGAACTGTTAGGATGAAATGTTTCAAAGTTATTTAGCATGGCAGAAGTGGTTGAATTGAAAACTTCATCACTGGAGGGAGAACCTGCACCAATCAGATCATAGGTACATACCAGGAGTTTAATAAATGCCTATTGACTTGATTGGGAATAGCCGGTAAAGTAGAGCAACAAACAGGTATGGGGGGGGTAGGGAGGTAAGGGATTAACCAATGAAAGAAAAGGACCCCTGAGATTTCTGCAATGAAATCAAAAAAGCCTTTGGTAGGGACTTAGCAGGCTTATGTTCAAACCTCAACTCTGACATCTATAGGTCAGTCATAACCCATCTCTCTGCCTCACTTTCTTCATCTGTAAAAAAAAGAAGTTAGCTTATAAGTTGATCACTTCTAAAGATTCTTTCTGGATAGAAAATCAGGAACATTCCTCTTTCTGCATTCAAATCTGGTTGTGGATACTTACTAGCTGTAACTCTGGGTAAGTCACTTACTTCTGTTTGCCTCCGTTTCCTCATCTATAAAATAAGCTGGAGAAGAAAATGGCAAACCAATATAGTACCTCTGCCCAGAAAACCCCAAATGGAGTCCCAGAGAATTGGACATAATGGAAAAATGACTATGTATATATGTATACGCACATATATAATGTATATATACATATAAAACCCTTTTTCCAACTTGGATTTGAGGAGCTCTCTGTTTTGGGTACTCAAGTCTCTGTTCCTGATGATACCTGCCTTGTTGACAGAAGTCTTGGAGTGCAGGGTGTGTTACCAGATATTTTCTCCCTCTCTGGGTTTTTGTGTATATTCCACTTCCTGCACCGATTGGGAGTTCCTCTGTGGCGTCTGTAACAAAGTCTGCCCCATAAAGTGTATACACATAAACTGTCTGTCTCCCAGGCCCCCAGAATGGAGAATATCAGGTGTACTTATCCAAACATCTCTGCTTGGAAGGCTCTGAAACATTAACCCCTTTGCTCCTAAGGCCTTTCCGAGCACAGGCAGGAAAAAAAATACTCCAACTCTGGTGGTTTTCAGAGATTAAAGGCCTTGATAGGATTGAGTAGTGTGGGCTTATGGTGATCATTACATCCACTTAAGGGGCCTGCTGGGGCCTGTGGAGGGGCTAACATACTTGGGTTATGCCCTATCCCAGCTTTTCCATCAGAGATAGGAAAGTTAGATCACCAAGGATGGAGGAGCAAAGTCAGTGTTAATGGTCTACTAATGATTTTTAAGGTTTTGCTAAACTAAAGCGTGAATCCTTTCTGTTTCTCAGTTCATAGGAGAATAAGTCTTAGAGAGAGCTAGACTTTAGATCAGAGAATAAGAGATGTTAAGAAGGATGTGAGAAAAGAGAGTACTAGATCTGGGAGACAGAGAACATCAAAGTTGATAGCATAGGATATCTGAGCTTAGAGGGACCATATCATCCTTAGCCAGGACTTGGAAATAGCCTCTTAATTGCTCTTCCTGCATCATCTCTCTCTCTCCTTCAAACCACTCACCAGATGTTGGAGAGATTTCCCTAAAGCTCAGCTCAACCTTCTCCCTCCCCAAACTTTTTATGCCTCTTTTTAAAGAGTTGTTCATTAAATCAGTGATTTCATGAATCATAATCAAGGTGAGCACCTGAAGTGGGTGCAAAGAGTATGTGTATATACACACATGTACACATATACATATACACACATCTGTATGTGTATGCTTCTTATATATACATGAGCAAATATAAAACTTGCATACATATATGTGTATATATGTATAAGTATTTATCCTTGTTTTATATATATATATATATATATATAACATTTTACATATTTGTATGTGTACTTACATAGAGGTTTATATACTCATTATATATACATATGTATGTATATAAAAACACACACATATACACATATATGTGTACATATATAACACACATACTTATTTGTATGTGTATATACATAGAGGTTTATATACTTTTATATACATATGTATTTATGTAGAAATACATATATACATATATATGTGTACACATATATATATATAACACATATTTATTTGTATGTGTACATACATAGAGGTTTATATACTTTATATATATATATACATATATATATATAAATACATATATATGTGTATATATATATATATAACATACATACTTATTTGTATGTATATATACTTATTGGTATATATTTGATTTCCCAGAGAAACACATCCATGTAGCACTTTAATTTCATGATGGAACACTTGCCCAAAGAACAATGTTCTCAAGCTTTGCCAGTCACTGATAAGGCGAAACAAGGCTGTATGCCTTCTCCCATGCTTTTTAGCATAATGCTTTCAGCCATGTTGTATAAACTTGTTATATATACATAACCTGTGTATTTATGCATATAAACATCTGTATTTATGCCCATACACACCTGTATGCATGTATTCTTCTCTGTTGCTTCTGTTGTTCACCATGGCGTCACAATTGAAGAAAGATAATTTTATATTCTTAGCTTGAATTCCAAATTATATTGCTGAATATAACGCTGGTAACTATATACATCTATTGGTAAATTTGTGTAGCTGATAATGAAATCCATACTGGATTTGAGAATCAGAAGACCCACATTCAAATCCTGATTGTATTAGTTAAAATAACATGTTTCAGTGGAAAGGATAATAACTTTGCAGCCAAAGAATCTCAGTTTAAATCCTGACTCTGCCATCTATGATCTGTGTGACACAGGGCAAGGCATTTAACCTCTCTGGGCCTCAATTTCCCCATATGTAAAGCATGAATTTTGGACTTAGCCTTTAAGGTTCCTTTTAGTTCTGAATGTATAATCCTTTGATGTGTGTGTGTGTGTGTGTGTGTGTGTGTGTGTGTGTATGTATATATTTACTACCTTGGGTCCACCTTGCCTTTAGAGATCAATTTTTATGTGTTTGGAAAATCAGTGGTTGGATTGAATGACTTCTCTGATCCTAGAATGCAAGAGCCCTCAGGGTAAGAATTGTTCCATTTTTCCGTGTAATCCTAGCACTGAGGTGCTTAATAAATGTTTGCTGATATGTAGTGGTTACACAGGTGTTTAATAAATGTTGGCTGATATGCTGTGCTTACATGGGTGTTTAATAAATGTTGGCTGATATGTGATACATAGGGGTTTAATAAATGCTTGTTGATCTGTGGTGCTTACATACTTGTTTAATAAATGCTTGCTGATCTGTGGTACAAGGAAATGAGTATCCATTTTGGAATTAGAGAAACTGAATTCAAATCCTGCTTCTGTCACTTAGTACCTGTATAATAATGAACAAATCACTTTAACCTTTGTGCCTCAGTTTCCATCTATAAAATAAGAGGGTTGTGTTAGAACAGAGATCCTTAACCTAGGGACTGTGAACACTTTAAAACCAATTTTGATAGCTTGTATTTCAATATAATTGATTTCCTTAGTTTATTTTATACATTTTATTCATATAGTTTATTTTATGCATTTTAAAACATTGTTTTTTGATGGGATCCTTTGATTTTACTTGATCGTCAAGGCTGGGGGCCACAACATTAAAAAAGTTGGAACATCCCTAGATTGTGTGATCTCTAACTGTCTAACAGCCCTGCTCTAGGGAGCTTTTATCATGTGATTGATTAATAATATCTTATTAATCCCACTCAAAGGGAGTGGGATGAAAGTATGGGAGAAGGTGGCGATAACCAGACAAAGGCAAATCCTTAATGTCAAAGTGGGTCTTTGCTATGACCATTGGCACAGACATCAGTTTTAACTCCTTTCTGTAAGAAGCATTGTCTAATCACCATAGTCAGAGCTCTGGGCAGCATATTTGTTTTGGCTTTTGGGAATGACCAGTGCCAACGGTGAAATCGAAGGCCTTCCCAGAGGCCCCCTTCTCTAATACCACCTGACAGCTGCGCCCCTCCCCAAAGCGAGCTGTGTACATTAAGAACTAAATATTTTTTTAATTATATCGCTGAAGGCAGGCGGGGGAGGGAGATTGTTTAGACTGATCCAAGAGCTGTAACCTAGAATAATGGAGCGACAGACAGAGGGAAATTTTTGGCCAGGCCAAGAAAAGAACGATTTCACGACGATTTCCTTGACTCCTCATCCCCACCCTTGCTAAGATAATGTCCCAGATTTATAGCGTAATGAGAACTGGGGTGGATTTGATCCCTGCTGGCTTCAGATTCCTTTTGGGCAGAATGTGGGGAGTTTTTAATGTGAGTCATTTCAGAAAAGTCCGGAGGATTCATAGGATTGAAAACTGGATGGAACCTTTGAGGTCATCATCAAGGGCAACCCTCTCTTTTTATGGAACAGGAAACTGAGGTCCAAAGAGAGAAGATATCTTAGGGCTATAGGGGCAATTTTAGAACTGGCAGAGACCTTTAGAGCTTGAAGTTGACTTGAAACCAACTCAACTCAACTCAAACCCAACTCACATTTTTTATAGATGAAGAAATCGAGCTGAAAGACGGTTAACTAAATTGCCCAGGTTAAACATTTCTGAGTATCAGAGGTGGAATCTGAATCCAGTTCTTCTTGATTCCAAGCCTAGTGCTTTACCTGCCTCTCCATGCTGTGGGATGACTGTCCCTTGGATTATAATCTTTGTCCTACTAGTCACTTGCTCTTTGACCTTGGACAAGCCAAGCTTCCCTTCTAGACCTCAGCTTTCCTGAAGGTATCCTCTGTCCTTTCCTGCTCTATGATTCTTTAGCTCTGATGTAATAGAAACTCATTTAATTCATAAAATATTAAGCCCTTATTATATACCTGGCATTGTCCCATGAGTGCCAGCTAGGTACCAGGCACTGTGCTAAGTGCTAAAGATGCAAAGGAAGGAAAAAAAATCCCATCAATAAACCAATCTCTGCTCTTGTGTCTACTCCTTGCTCTCTGTCCTAATCTCTACTACATATATATATACACAGGCATGCACACATGTGCACATGTACACATACGTTCTCTCTCACACACAGAACATGCCCAAAGACGAAAGGAAACCAGTCTTTTTTTTTAAAAGGAGCTCCCCATCCTAGGGGAGAATAGACCATAAAGTCAGATTATTACCCTAAAAACTTACTAGCTATATGGCTCTGGGAAATTACTAATTTCTTCTGGGTCTCAGTTTACTGCTCTGTTCAACTAATAACTTGGACTCTATATCCTTGGAGATCTTGTCCAGCTTTAAGCTTGTTTTCTTATAATCAGAAATGTGACACAAGATAGGGAGTGAAGGGGACAAAGGGAAATGCAAAGTGGGAGAGAATATTAATAGTTATGGAAATGCAAGAAGGCTTCCTGGAGGAATCAGTACCTGGACAAAGTTCTGAAGGCAGAGAGAGGGATGCTTCAAGATGGACATGAGGAAGAAGGGCTTCTGAGGCATGGGGGACCTGTTGTACAAAAGAATGGAAGGAGGAGATGGAATGATGAACTCAAAGAAAGAGATATTAAGTTTCTCCATGTCTGCATGCTCATTCTAGCTCGATCATGGGCAATAAGATTAGAGTCAGAGAGACTGAAAAGACCTTAGAAGTTAGTCCTTTCATTGAAAAAACATTGAGGCCCAAAGAGAGTCTAATAATGATATCAAGATCAATTCCTATCTCATTTTATACACGAGAAAACTGAGCTCCTAAGTAATAAAGAATGATAGAATCTGGATTTGAACTCAAGTCCTCTGACATGGACAGCTACATGTATGGACAGGTACAATGAATAAGATATCAGACCTAGAATCAGGAAAATCCAAGTTCTAATCTAGCTTCAGATACTTACTAGCTATATGATCCTGAGTAAGTCACTTAACTCAGTTTGCCTCAGTTTTTTCATCGGTCAGATGAGTTGGAGAAGGAAATGGTAAACCACTCCAATATCTTTGCCAAGAAAACCCCAAATGGGGTCAACAAGACTGAATATGACTGATCAACAAAACAAAAAAAACCTCTCTGACTTGAAATCTACCATTTTTCCTCCTTAGTCCATGCCGTTACTCTTTCTCCCTCATCCCTCTTAAAGTAAATGAGTTATAGTCATCCACTCCTAAAGCAGGAGTACTTTACCTTTTTTTGTGTTATGGATCCCCTTGGCAGACTCCTGAAGCCCATGGACCCTTCTCATAATTCTGGTTTTAATACATAAAATAAAAATAGAACAATACAAAAAACCTAATTATATTAAAATACAGTTATTAAAATAGTAAATGTTCTAAGTTGGTAGATTCCATGAAATCTAGCCATGAACCTTTTGAGGGTTGGTCTATGGACTCCAGGTTACAAATTACATTCTAAACATTTCTTAAACAGTTTTCCTTTTCAGAGGGTGAGTGTAGAGGAAGATTTAGGCTCAAATATGTCCTCTGACACTTGCTGTAGAGGTCATTGAAGAGGTCTGAGAGGCTGATCCCCTCATTTTACAAATGGAGAAATTGAGGCCCTCTCCTTTCTGAGCCTCAAGCCACTTTCTTAAGATTTACCTAATGAAAATGAAATGAGATTGAAATTGAGGAGCTCTGCCCTGCCTAGGCTGAGAAAATGTCAGATGTGTCCTTTTTGCTTCAGTTTCATTTAGACACCTATTAATATGCTTCTAAAGTCTGAAGTTTGGATCATTGTCTCCAAAAAGCTTTCAATCTATTTTAAAAAATGTCTATTCTTGTTACTTTTTCTTCTAGACTTTTCCTGCCCCTACCTGGGAGTTGGGCCTCCCTTCCATTTTCTAAATTTCATTGTGATTGATATCTCTGCCCTCTGAGAGCCAAGGTTCATTCTGTCACGGCCCCACTGTCTCTTGGTGGCTAAGACACAGGAGGAAGAAAAGCTGGATTATCATTTTCCCACGCAGATCTCATTCTCACTCAGCATCTTCCCTCTCCACCGGCCCCCCTTTCCAAGTTGGTTATCAATGGCTTCATTGTCCCAGCAAACCCTGGTGCTCTGAAGTTCTGTGTTTAGCCTGTTCCCTTTTACCTTCCTCTTTGCCCAAGGTGCTTTGGGGTGTCTGCTTCTTATATGTGGTGGAGATTGACACCAGCCATGCATGGTAACACTCTTGGTTTTTGGCACTGTGTCAAGCGAGATATCACTGGTTCAACCATGTTGGTTGTTTTTTTGTGTGTTTTTTTTGACAGAGTTTTATACTGTTGCTGTTCAGGAGCCTTCCCCTCCCTCTCCACGACCTTTCTCTCTTCTTGGCGCTTCCTTGGGCCAAGCAGCAAAAAAACAAAATCCACATTTGCAGCAAGGAAACGCTTCACAGATGTCCTCAGCTTGGACACGATGCAAAAATCAAAACAGATAAACAACCCTCGGCCCCTATTGCCCAAGACCTGGAATGCCATGACGCTTGTTGGGAAGCTGGAGTGGATGAGAAACTCGTTATCCTCATCGGCAGGAGCAGACCCAAAAGACATTCTTGGACTTTCTAACTCCGACAGTAAGAAACTGATGAAAACTTGGGGGAGGGATCTAGTGGGGGTTTGCACAATCTTACAGGCGTGTTTTACATTCTGCAAATAGGTTCACTGGGTGGTCCTTGATTATGTGCTAATGACTCAGGCCCAGCCTCAATTGGATAGATGCATAATAATTTGAATAAATGACTTAGTAGACAACTTACCATTTTTCTGAAATTACTTTTCATTTAAAACCAGAATTCCCCATGACATGGGATTTATTTGCCAAATGGATTTTGCTGAAGCCGGGGAAAGATCTGTGTCCCTCCCCTGCTCAAGAAGTTTCAGTAACTCCCTATCACTTTTAAGATAAAAATCAAGTTTGTCTTTTTGGTAGTTAGAGCCCTTCCCAAAGTTCCTCTAGTCTATTTAGCTAAGCTTATCACCCCATCCCCACCCCCCCACATACCACATTCCAGTCAAACTAACCTCCTTCTGCCCCTTCAACGTGACATTCCATCTCCTGTTGTGTTCCTTTGCACAGGCTTTCCCCATGTCCAGAATGCTCGGCTCCTTATCTTGATCTTTTAGAGTCCCTAGCTACTTAGAAGCTAGGCTCTAGAGCATGGAATAGTGGCTAGAACTTTGATCCAAGAAGACTATGGGTTCAGATTTGATTTTTGCTGCTGTTGTTCAAGTCATGTCTCTTTCTGACCCTGTTCGGCATTTTCTTGTACTATCCAGCTATCTCTGTATATAGAAAATGATAGATTTCTAGCATATAGCATGGATTAATTATTGCATAAAATTATACATCATATGTAATTAACTCACGTGTGTTAATTTGTCCATAGAGCTATATGCTAATTAGTCTCTCTCCATATAGGTATATATGATGGACACAATCTGTGTTATACACATCAACACACATAAGCACAGTGTATATATACAATGTAACATACCACACAATACACATGAATTTGCATTATGCAATTCATGTATATGTATATACAGATACATATAAATATAATCATTTATGCATGTAGATACATAATATATATTTGTGTTATATCTGACCTACATATCACATCCATACTTGCATACTGACATATAGATGAACATATATAAATTCTCTGTACATATTTGTATATATGTTATACACACATATATGATACATAACATATATTTGTGTATATACAAACATAGCATACACACGTTATATACAGGAATATATGATACATACACAAATGTACATATTTGTGTCATATCACACATATATGTTATATCTGTGAATATATGGTATATATACAAATTTACATATTTGTATTATATGCATAAATATATATATATATATATATATATATATTTATGCATATATGTATATCCAGGAAATGCATATACAATAACTCTGTGAGGCTGGTACTGCCTGGTGGATACTGTCGGTATTCTTATCTTCATCTCATCCATGAAGGAACTGAGCTTCAGCTGGGCGATGTCACTCCTTTCCTCCCAGGGTCATTGCATTGCAAGGGTCAAATGAGAAAATATTTGTAAAGCACTCAGTACAGTGCCTGGCACATAGTAGGTACTTAATTCTTTCTTTCCTTCTTTACATGTTCACAGCTAGTGTATGAAGCCAGATTCAAACTCAGATCTCTCCCTCTACTCCAAGTTAGATAGTCTTTCTGCTTCATCATTATGTTTTTCTTCTTTCCATGAGAGTTTTAACACACACACACATGCATCCATACACATACAGAATTCCAAATACTCATACACACTAGGTATTCTATAACCACAAGCAAAGCAAGAATATAAGTAGAAACTCAGCATAGCATCCCCACTCCCCTCCTTCACCCCAACAACCACATATTATCCATGACAACAAATAAAAGTTTATGAGAACCCACAACAATAGATTTGCAAGACACCATGACATTCTCTGCCATTATACCCTACAATTGACAATCAGTGGAACAACCACAACAAACATACAACCGTAGACATGACGGCAAGGCTGGCTAATGAAACAACCGTCGGTCCTGCATATTGAAAAAAATCTTTGCAGTTGAGCAACTAGCCCGATGGCTGTTCTTGCCAGCTGATGTCCAAACACAACCATTGTGTTGGTGTCCATCATATATACCTATATAGAGAGAGACTAATTAGCATATAGCTACATGGATAAACTAACACACATGTGGGTTAATTATATATAATGTATAATTTATAATATGGTGTCAGTCACTGTCTCTATTGACCAAGCCAACCCTTGATTGCTGCAGGGGAAAGTGTGGTATGTTACATTGTATATATACATCATGCTTATGTGTGTTGATGTATATAAGACAGATTGTGTTTGTGTCCATCATATATACCTATATGGAGAGAGACTAATTAGCATATAGCTCTATGGATAAACTAACACATATGTGGGCTAATTATCTCTAGTGTATAATTTATAATATGGTGTCAGTCACTATCTCCATTGACCAAGCCAACCCTTGATTGCTGCAGGGGAAAATGGGGTACATTCTCATCTCCAGTCCTAAACCAGCAAGGAAGGACTCCATTGGCTGGAGACCTTCTATGGCCCCATGAAACTCAAGTTGGAGTTTCCTTTGTTCAAGCTTCACCTAAGTGGTCACAATCTTATGCTTGTTGTTATCTGACTTTTCTAATGAGAATCATCTTGAGAATGGAAAGCTTGGGAGTTACAAATCCTAGTTTTGGAAGCTCTGTTAAAGGGGGGACAGTGTGGGATAGTGAGCAGAGCATTTGACCAAAGCCAGAGAGAGTGCCGAGATTTGACCCCAGACTCCCAAACTAGCCCTGTGACCATGGAGAAGTTGCTTATCTATCTCAGCTTTAATTTCCTCAGAAAGAAAATGAGAATATTGATGTTTGCAGTAGCACCTCACAGGGTTGCAGTGAGAATGAAAAAAAAAATCTTGGTAAAGTGTGGATGAACTTTAAACTTCTATTGAAATTCCAGTTGTTCCTATTTTCTCTAGTACATTGGGCAAGCTGATTTACCTCTTTAGGTCCCAGGTTCTTTATCTGTAAATGCAGAGAAATAAACTGGATCTTTTATAAGGTCACTTCCAGCTCCACCGTTACCTGTTCTAAGGCCCCTCCCAGCCCTGACATCCCCTGTTCTAAGTCCACTCCCCGAACTGACAGGCTACTATTCTAAATCAAAAATACTTTTCAAACTACTTTTCCTGGTACAGCACACACACACACACACACACACACACACACACACACACACACACACTTATCCCAGACTCTCAGCTAAATATCCTGAGTCTCTTGACATCCAAGTTTCATTTCTTGACTGGCCTTCAGATTAGAGAGAATTGCATTTGTCCTTTTCTAAAGCAGCACATAATCATACTATTTTGTAATTATTTAGCTCTTTTTTTCTAAGGTAGTTTCACAAGTAACTCACTAATCTCAGTAGGTTTCTTGAAATGATAACATTCTTATTGAATTGTAAAAGTCACATTTCTGGAACAAGGGAAAACAGCAGCAAAGGCTAGAACCTTTTCCCTCTCCGTCTTGTCCATCTCCTTTCCCTTCTCAAGTCATTCTTGTCTCTTCTGAGTTCTACTGGAATTGGCAGATGAAGATACCTCCTTCAAATAGGTTCCTGTTCAGACAAACAGCCCTAATCTAAGTGTGGATTCACATCTAGAGCAGGGCTGTGCTCCTTTCCAATCCTGGAACACCTGCTTTTCTTACATTCACCCATCTGAAACCTATCAGTCAATAAATCAATAAATATTTATTAAACACCTACTATATGCCAGACACTTTTAAGTTCAGGGTATACAAAAAGAGGCAACCCCACATTCAAAAAAAAAAAAACCAAACAAAAAACCAAAAACCATCCCTGCTCTCAAAGATCTTACATTCTAAAAGGGAAGATAATAAGCAAGGAATTATGTATATCAAGCTAAAGATAATTAGAATAAAAAGGGAATAATTAAAAGGGAGAAGGCATAAGAATTAAGAGGGATTGGGGAAAAGCTTCCTCTATAAGGTGGAAGGTCAGTGGTTGGATTGGAGGAGTTTATTCTAAGAATGGGAAAAAGCCAGAGAGAATGCCCAGAGATAAGAAAGTTGGATGGTCTTCTTCATGGAACATCCAGAAGACCACTATCACTGGATCAAAGAGTGATTACCAAAGCTAGACTCCTTCTAGCTTCGGTTCTATCTCCTAAAAGATTTCAGGAAATAGAAAGGAATTTAAAGACATCATTACTACCATAGCAACAACATTAATAATCTAGCATTAATATAGTATTTAAGGTTTGCAAAGTGCTTTACAAAGATCTCATTTGACCGTTACAACTCCGGAAGGCAACTACTATTGTTATTCACATTTTACAGTTGAAGAAACTGAGGCAGCCTAGGTCACCCAGTTAGGAAGTCTATCAGACTGGGTTTGAACTCAGCTCTTCCTGCCTTCACTCTTGATGTTCTAACTACTGCACCACCTAGCTACCTTCTCCTCACATTATTATGTGTATATAATGGTCTGCTGTATCCTCCCCTATCTCTTTTATCCCAGCCCCCCATAGGCCAGCAAAAATCACTGAAAATCCTGATTGCTCATAATTGGAACATTTTTAAATGCTTCAGCTCTATTGCTGCAGTGAGGGTGGATCAGTGAGGTTGGACCATAGTCCAGAGCAAAATTTTCTTATCCTATCTCCAAAATCATATCTAACGCTAAGTGAGTGAGCCAACAAGCATTTATTAAGCAACTACTATGTGCTAAGCACTGGAAATGCAATAAAGTCAAAAGATAGTGTCCTCCAAACTAAAAAAAAAGCAATAATTCAGATATTTGGGGATATTTTTAAGCCTCTTGAGGGGACTTTTTGCTTCTTTCTTAAGTTTTGCTTCAAAACTTAACCTGTCTGTGCCTAGTACATAGTAGGTGCTTAATAAATGTTTATTGAATTAAAGTGAATATAGGTGAGTTCCACCAATCCAGGCTGAGGAGAAGGCCAATCTGAATTAGTGGAAAATTTAGTATATATTTTTTTAAAAAGCAAAATTATTTCAAAGTAATAATAATAGCTAACACATAGCCTTTTAAGGTTTGCAAAGTGCTTCCATTGGTCCTTGTATATTGCTTCATGATTGACAAAAAGCTTGTAGGTAATTTACTAAATATTATCTCCCTGGGAGGGTAGGCAGGTAACAGTGTCAGATGTGGAGGGTTTTTTTTTTTTTTAAATATCTTTTTTTTCCCCGACAAGGCAATTAGGATTCAGTGACCTGTCAGGGCACACAGGTAGTAAGTTTTAAGTATCTGAGGTTAGATTTGAATTCAGGCCTTCAAAAGCAGCATTCTACACACTATAGTGCCATCTAATTACCTCCACAGGTCATAGTTGTATCTGCTTCAAAAAATCCACAGGGGATCATCTTAAGAGTCACTGAAATCCTTTGTATAGTGTTTTAAGGTTTACAGAGGGTTTTATATGGGTATTGGTTGATTTTAGAAGTAGAAGGGACTGCCTTAGGGGTTAGGGGATTCCCCCAGCAGGGCCAGAGTTACCCTTTCTGTAATGATATAGCGGAGGTTCAGGGTTAATGTTTGCACTGGGTCATCCTTGAGGTCCCTCCAGTTTTTTTTTAATTAAAGCTTTTTATTTGCAAAACATATGTATGGGTAATTTTTCAACATTGACCCTTACAAAGATTTCCATTACAAATCTCCGCCCCCCCCCCCAGTCCCCACGAGGTCCCTTAAGTTTTGACAGGCTATGAAGTAGTGCAAAAAAAATTGGCCACATTTTCTGAGCTTTTATCAAAATTCAATCAAATTTAAAGTAATTCAGAGATTGTGTTTTATTCTAAGTATTGATGATTTTGGAATCTCCCTTGGAAATGCTTTTTATATTAATTAGCTCAGGAGGACTGATTTTTTCTGACGCCTGTTGGACCATGTGGTTCAGTGGAAGAAGCACTAGTTTGGGAATCAAAAGGCCTGGGTTTGAATATTAGGAAAGGTGGTATAATAGTTAGCTTGATGGCTTTGGAATCCTGAAGTGGGTTCAAAACCTGCTGACTACATTGAGTAACTGTGTGATTTTCCAACTCCACATCTATTTACCTTTGACCCAAATGAAGGGCTCATCCCATTGTACTATACTACCAGACTCTGAATCAGTCAGTTAATAAACATGTGTATATATATTTATACATATGTTAATATATATGTTTATACATGTTAATATATATGTTTATACACACATATATTAAAGAGCAAAAGACAGTACCTGTTCTTGAGAAGCTTACAGTCTAATGAGGAGAGAACATGTAAACAATTATGGATAAACAAGACAGATACAGGATAATTGGAGATAATCAACAGGGGGAAGAGTTAAGGTTAGTTTCCCAAGTAAGGACTGGAATAGTAGCTAGCATTTATATAGATTTATATTGATTTTTTAAAAAGTTCAGGGCACCTCATGTATAACAAACTGTACATTTGAGCTTAAAAGCAGCCTTTTGATATGGATGCTATTGTACTCTTCCCCCCCCCCTCCCCCCCCTTTTTTTTTTGGAGAGAGGCAACCAGGGTTATACAGCTAGGGGATATCTGATACTGTATTTAAACTCAGGGCCTTCTGACTCCAGGACCCGTACTCCATCCACAATACTACCTTGATGCCGAAATTATACTCATTTTTTAAGATGAAGAAACAGGCCTGGAGCGGTTAAGTGCGTGGCCCGTGATCTCAAAGCTAGTGAGTTTCTGAGACAGGGTTCATTTGAACCTGAAACCAGGGGAATTTATTGGCATAAAAACAGCCTAGGAATGGGGAAGTCGGGTTTGGGGACGTGTATTTTGGCCTCCACATGGGCCACTTCATACCATGGCAGGAAGTCCTGGAGTGTTAAACTCGTCTGTTTGGATGTTTGGAATAAACTAATTTTTCAGAGCCAAAGTGCTCTCCCCTAGTTTGGGATGGAGATTCACAGCCAACAACATCAGGGCGTTGAGGCTCAGAGCAGCTCACTGACTCCCAAATCTCCAGTGCATCCTGGGGTCAGAAGGTGAGGAAAACATGTTTTTCTAACTAAAAAGATTACGTCTCAACATTTTAAAAAAAACAAAATTATTTAAAATATTTTACTTTGCCGGGATTTCAGAGGTTGGCCTGCCTTCACCTTATTCTGGGGCCATAGGAGTGGGAGAAGGGCAAAAACATACATGGAGTGGTTAGGTTGGGATTTGAACTCAGTGTTTCTGACACTAAATCTAATGTTGTTTCCCTTGGGTGGGGATGGGAGAGAGGGAGGGGAAAGTAGTTTGTTCAGGGCCCAATCAGAAGAGAGAAGAAAAGCCCATTTTCCAGGGTATGGACATGGAGATGACATCTCCTTAGACCAAACAGGACTTTTCTTTTTTTTTTTTTCTTTGCAAAACATATGCATGGGTAAATCTTCAACATTAATCCTTAAAAAGCTTTCTGTTACAAAATTTCCCCCCCTACTCCCTACCCCTCCCCTAGATGGCAGGATATCCACTATATGTTAATTATCAAACAGGACTTTTCAATTTAGGTGTCATGTCCTACAGGAATCAATCTCTGAATTTCTTATTTCCTCTTCTTCTTTCCCATCCTCCTTCTTCACCCTCTTTCTCTTTCTCCTCCTCCTCCTCTCCTAGATTGGGAATTAAAAGGTCTAGATTTGAATGTTAGGAAGTATGGTATAGCGGTTAGCATGATGGCTTTGGAATCAGGAAGTGGGTTCAAAATCTGCTGATTACATTGAATAGCTGTGTGATCTTCCAAATCTATGGATCTTTGACCCAAATGAAGTGTTCACCTACACACAAGTCACTTAGAAATGAATCTCTCTCTCCTACAGCAACCAATGTTTAGTAGTTTTCACCAATAGGAAAACCTCTCCCTTCTGTGTTTGCTATTTCTCACCAATGAGAATAAACAGTCCATAGTCCAGTGATTCTGGCTGATGGTTTGGGGACTGGCCATTTCCTACTAAATAACTGTCCTTTGTAAGGTCAACAGCAGGGTCAGAGCAGGGAGCTCCATTTCCAGGTCCAGCCCTGGATACATGACCTCTCCTCATGTCCACTAAGCTCTTTCCCAGAGTCCCCCTCCCAAGAATGAATCTGGTGAGAGATCTCTGGCCCCCACCCCACAGTCCTACCATGACTTGCCAAACTTACTTCTTGCTTTGGCTCCAAACATAGAGAAAAACACAGAAGGGCTTGATAATAAGTGGATGTGTTTCAGGAGAGCATGGAAGCATTTCAGAGCTGGAAAGGCTATTAGGTCATACAGCACTACTGTCTCAGTTTACAGAAGAGAAAACTGGAGATCAGAGCCAAGGGGCTTCCTCGAGGTCACTAGTGAGCTGGGACCAAACAATCACCATCATAACGGATCACAGAAGGGTTTGTAATGTGCTTTATAAACATGATCTCATCTGAGTCTTACAGCCACCTTGGAGATACTTCTTATGCTTATTCCCTGTTCTACAGATGAAGCTCAGAGGGATGAAAATTGAGGAATAGAGAGAGCCAGAACTAGGAGTGATAGGAGCAGAGTTCTAATAGTTAGTGCCTCTGTACTTACTGATTGGCCTTGGACAATTAATTTGTCTGTGCCTCAGTTTCCCTGTTGGTAAAATGGGAGGATTGAACTAGGTAGCCTCAAAGAACCTTCCAGATCTATATCTAAGAGTCTACAACTTGTCAAGGGTCCTGTAGCAAATGAGAGTCTGGGATTAGATTCAAACCCAAGGTCTTCCTGATGTCAAATTCCATATCTTATCTCTGGATTTCCATCCCATTGCTCTTTCTTCATATGACAATGTGTAGTTTGTTTTTGAGAGGATTATTATGTATATATAATATATAATAATTATTATTTTTAGAATGGTGATAATGATATAGACACCCTAGAGAAGTAATGTGGCATAGGAGAGAGGGAGCTGACCTTGGAACCCTGAAGACCAGGGTTCAAGTCTCATCTCTACCGTATACTGACCCCCTGTGTAAGTGTATTAGAGAGCTCTAATGAAGGACAGCTGCAACCTTCACCAGTGAATGGAGCTGCTTCCCTAGTAAGGCTAAAATCACACTGTTGAAATAATAATTACAGAGCAGAGACAATTAGCATAATCAAATTTCCCATAGAAATCGACAGTTTTCAAAGTTCTTTACAAACATCTCATTTATCCCTGTAATAGCCCCCTGCAGTAGGTATTCATGTGCTATTATCTCCATTTTACAGATAAGGAAATTGAAACTTGTTGACATTAAAAGCCTTCAAGTCCCTTAACCTCTGCCTGACTCAATTACCTCCTAAATTCCTCCTAAAAATCCTGTAAAATGGGAATAAAAACAACTCCTCCCTCCAAGGATTGTTATGAGGATCAAATAATCTCACACACAGAGAAAAAGGGAGAGACAGAGACACAGAGACAGAAGCAGAGACAGAGACAGAGAAACAGAGTTATTTGTCCAGGGTCACACAGGACCACAGAGCCAGAAGTGGAAGAGATCCTACAAGTTATCTAGTGCAACCTCTTGCTTTCACTTTTTTACTTTCACAGGGTAAATGATTTATCTAAGGTCCCACAGCCTGGAAGTGTCCGAGTCAGGCTTCGAGCCCAAAGCTTCCCTGGTTCTGGCCGGTCAAGGTCAATTCCATGGGTGGGTTTCATCCGGTCAATGGGAACGTCTCCCTCCCCGGATCTGGGGCCGTGATTCCAGCCCAGCTGTTGCAGTTGAAGGGTGAGCGGCAGGGCTGGAGTCTTCCCCTGCAGCCTTCCAATTAGAAGCAGAGCTGAAGATGAAATCGCCCCGAGGAATGTGGAGCCTGGGCGCTTTTAAGAGGAAGCCGCCGGCTGAGCCAGCCCGGAGGTGGGAGACCTCGCCCCAGGAATGCAGTGGTAAATGAAAACCATTTGAGAGCTCGGGGGGTTATAAAGTAGAATTCCCTCTCGTACAGTACACAAGAGTTATTAAGTGTGTATATGACACTCCTGTTTTGCTTCATGTACACGATTATTTTATACAGGCGAGTTTGGAAAGAATTATGGGCTGAGACGGGGCCAAGTCGCAAGATGAGCAGCCGCGAGGTTGGGCTGCTGTGGGTCGGGGCTGGGCCCGTGAGCCCAGAAGCCGTCGTGGCGCATGGGGACGTTTGAGGAGAGATTAAAGAGCTGGGATCCGAGGTGGGAGGGCAGAGGGAGAAGTCGGACCCAGGAGAAGGCATGGCCAAGCCCCATTTCCGAGGAGCTAGATTCCGGAGACCTGTATGTGTGTGAGGGGAAGGCCCTAAGCTTTGGCAAGCAGAGTTTCCCCAGAAGCTGGGCTTGGTCTGCCCTGCTGGCCAGAGACCAAGAGATAAAGGATTTGGATCCAGTGGATTGGCCTGATCCTCAAGGCCCCTGGGAAACTTCCTGAGCACACCCAGTGATTTCGAAAGCAAGACATGTGCTGACTATCAATATGATGGGGCCAGAGAAGAGGAAGGGGGTGTGCTGGGGGAGGCTGGAGAGGAGAAGGTAGAATAGGCCAGATCATCTGCCTTGGACCGCGGACACGGCTATGAAACTGTCATGGAGCTGGCCCTCTGGAGAGGATGAGATATTAATGCAGTCTACAGTTATTGGTTGTCCTGCCTCCCTCCCTTCCTTGCCTCCTTCCCTCCTTCCTTCCTTCCTTCCTTCCTTCCTTCCTTCCTTCCTTCCTTCCTTCCTTCCTTCCTTTCCTTCCTTCCTTCCTTCCTTTCCTTCCTTCCTTCCTTCCTTTCCTTCCTCCCTTTCCTTCCTCCCTTTCCTTCCTCCCTTTCCTTCCTCCCTTTCCTTCCTCCTTTCCTTCCT